>JAVQJF010035051.1:0-22636 GCA_036023855.1 Gadopsis marmoratus | reverse complement strand
AGGCCACAGTCAGGGTGATTGCATGTCTAACCATCAAAGAATGTCACATGAGAATCTGAAGGATGGGTCTGGCCCACTATATAATTTGAGTGTGTAGTAGAAGCTCTCCAGATTGAACTAGGACGCTGAACTGTTCATTCTACTTGCTGCAAGTAAAAGATTGTGTAACCAAAATGTTTTGACTCAGTGCTTCTCTTCTCTTGGTATTCTGTCTTTTGTTAACTGGAGAATTTACCCAACAGTTACATTACCCAGAGTCCATATCAGTGTAGATATCCAGCAGAATTCTTTTTCCCATTGAGATCTGATGTGTTTTCTAAGTATTCCTTTAATTTTTTTGAGCAGTGTATTAAACACTAATGTTTTTGCAACATCAACTCACAATGTATGATATTGACTTATTGATCAGTTTTGATCAGGTCAGCTCAAAATTAATATATCATATAATGAGGATAATCAACACCTTCATGTAGCTGTCGGAACTCCTGTGGTCGTACAGAGCAGCTCACAGCTTTTCGATGCATTCTCCACAATGTTATTACGTTAAATTAGATGTTTAGAAAATGTATGTGTTTGTACATCATATACAGTATATTCATATATAAGTGTGTGTACTACCTCGAGGACGCAGCCCTTCCTGACTCCGTATGAGTCTCTCAGCAGGTCAAAGTTGGACCGAGCAATCTCCACGTTCTTTATACAGCCCACATACGATCTAGAGGCCACCTGTCGCCTAGCAACCACACAGGCAGGTACAAACTGTCAGACAGGGAGAAATACACAGACAGGTGTGGACATCACCTGTGACGTCACTGCATCCTCACCTGCTGACATCACAAACTCACCTGATTGGTCTGGAGGCAGGAAGTCCTCCGATGTAGATAGGGTCAAGGTCAGAGCGGTTCAGGTCTGAGGCCATCCCAGGAGACTCCGCCTCCAACACCTCCTTCTCTGATGATTGGTCGGCTGCCATGATGGACAGGTAACCTGGACAAAAAGCTGAACCATCAGTAACAGGAACAGTGCTATCAATTCCGCCAAACGCTGCAGTGACATTTGCAGCAGCTGAACTCCCTCTGGCAGACAATGTACTCCTTAATACACCTGACCAACAGCCACGCCCCTTGTCGCCTGATCACTGAACTACATGATAGTACAGTACTACTATAGTTTAACTACAGTAGGGCTCTTGCTTACTATTTCTGTAGTATGTCAGTACTAGTAATAACTGTACAGTAGTAGTGTAACAGTGTATTAGCAATAGGTTTAGCAGTACTGTGTGAGCAGAAGTATTAGTGCAGCAGCATATAGCTGTAAAACTTCATAAGCAGCAATAGTAGTATTTTAATAGTACTGCAGTACTTTAACAGTAGCGGTAGTAGTACCTTTGCGTTTGTTCCTCTGCAGTGTGATCTTGTACCAGACTCCAGTGTTGTACTTCTTGTTGGAGGTCAGGATCAGAGCACCTGAGCCGAGGTCAAAGGTCAGACAGACAGATCCCTCCACCAGCTCCATGGACAGGAAGTCCCTCTGCAGGAGACAGGAATAGGGGTCATGTCTATATCTGCTTCACAGTAAGAGCTTCAACAAAACCTGTATGTGTGTGTCGTACAGTGTTGTTGGAGGCCAGGTACAGAAATAATCCGCCCGGTGATAATGTTTTAAACAGCAGGACAATGGAGGTGGAGGTTGCCCGCAGGGACTTCTGAACCAATGAGAATCCAGATCCATCAAAGTGGAAGGACGTCTCCTCCACCTGGGGACTGAGGGACAGACAGATAGACAGGCGTAGCAAGACAGGTAAAGACAGAGATAAAAACAGATGGGTAGAGAGACAGACAGACCTTTAAATTAGTCAAATCTAAAAAAGGCTATTCAGAACTTTCTTTGGAAATCTGCAGATTTATGTCCAAGCAGAGCTGAACTACAAAAACACACTGGAACACTGAGTAGTGGGTCAGTTAGTGTCCTCACAGGTATACACCTTCGGTTGCACCAACGTTTCGTCAGTCATACACCTGTGCTTGTACCTGCTGAAGCAGCCTCCACACTCTCCCTCTCTGCTGATGTAATTCCACAGTCCAATGTTTTTTTCGTTGAGTGATGCTTCACCCAGACAACCGTGGAAGGTGGAGGACCGCAGCACTGTGCGGATCTGACATCACACACACACACACACACACACACACACACAGAGTTATCAGCTGTTCTCCTGTACACCTCCACACATACCTGTACACCTGATGTGTGTTACCTGAGTGTGAGCTCCCAATCCTCCGATGTGGATCACTGTGTTTCTGTCGATGTCTAAAACTCGGGACGGTCCCGGTGATGTCACCGTTACCGCAGGCAATGGAGACGATTCTGATTCCAGCTGATGGACCGACAGAGAGCCATGGGCCCCAAACCTGCCGTCGTCATGACATCATTACATCAGACAACTTAATGTTACATTTCAGTGTTTTGAGCTCCCCCTGCTGGGCCTAATGAATCCTCCAGGTTCTTAATTTGATATAGATTTGTTTTTGTCCTTGAATCACTGATCAGGTGTTTTTTTGTTTTTGTTTGGTAGTTTTGGCCAGTGGTTCCCAACCTCAGGGTCAGGACCCGTACATGGGGTTAGTGATTAATGTAAGGGGTGTTGTATACCCCAAATCCTGCTCCGTAGATCAGGACACTGGATAACTTAATCTGCTACGGAAGTTCATGTGATGGGACCGTAAAGCCCCAGAACAGCTACTAACTGTACCTGAACATCCCTTTCTTAAAGCTGGCAGTAGCATTTACGTGCTGTGATCATGTGATCTGTTCTGATCATGTGACGTGTTGATGATGCGGTGTGTATTTACCGTGTAGCGTTGATTCTGGTCCATCTGTTGTTGGTGATATCTACTCCAGGAAACTCCAGTGTCGTGCTGCCTGACCCAACATCCCACACAAGAGAAACCTTCCCATCATGCATCTCTAGCAACAGAAAATCCACCTGAACACACAACAGACATACATATAGGGTTAGTTTAGACAGAAGAGTTCAGACCAACAGGTGTAGAACAGGCAGAAAGTGTGTGTTACCGTGGTGTTGCTGCCCAGGTAGAAGAGCAGGTGATCTGGACTGGTCGTCTTCAGGATCAGACTCAGACTGTTGAAGTTACTGGACTCAATCTGTGGTCTGTAGGATCGAACACAGTCTCTGTCGGCCTGCACCGCCACCTTAATCTGAAGGCACATGATCATCATCACATCAATTCAATTCAGTTTTATTTATATAGCGTTATATATATAGTTATCTCATAGCACTTGTTAATAAAGAGCAAGTCTAGACCAACTCTACATGTATAGACCCAACATTTCCACCATGAGCAGCACTAGGAGACAGTGGCAAGGAAACACTGCCTTTAACAGGCAGGACCCTCCAGCAGAACCAGAACCAGAACCAGGCTCTGGGTGATACGCTTCACAGCTGCTTTCTGGATATTACTGACAAACAAGAATGGTAAATGACGACTGCATCAGTGTATGAGGTTTTGTGTGTGTGTTGTCTGCACACTCAGACCAAACCCTCTTAATGAAAAACGGACCACTTTACGCAAAAACAGGCACTTAAAGCAGAGAGTCTGGACGGGCTCTCGCTAACGCTGCTCAGGAGGCCGTCGGCAGATTGTTGTTCAGTGTCCATTCTCACACAAAGCAGTGCGAGAATCAGTCAATTAAAGCAATCAAGCAAACACTCATTCAAGTGCCGCTGCAGCGACACACAACACAACACAATGGCTGCATTTGTACGTTCTCGTGATGGTTTATAAAATACCACTTCCAAGTTAGAGAAAGCCACTTGATCAGGACAGAAACGTTAGCTGTGCTGCAGAGAAGAAAGTGGAATCATTATGTTTGGCACAAGTCAGAAAAACAGCACTGATGGGGATGAGAGAGAGACGGACTTTTGAAGAGCAAGAACAAACCAGACGGTGTTCAAACTTTCTTTCTTTCTTTCCAAAAGTCTCTTGTGTTGGTGTGTAAAGGCCATGACACTGGCAGTTTATTTAGGCAACTCAGCACCACTAACCCCCCCAAAATAAGCTGCATTTTATCATAACGCACTGCAAACATTAGGCATTCACATTCAGATTCCTGTGTTCTTTGTGATACGCAACATGGTCTTCTGTCCCCATCTGCCTGTAATTCACCTCAAACTCACTGCTTGTGTGTCATGACCACGTGACGCTCTGTGTGTGTGTGTTCCTGAGAAAGAGCATGTTCTGGTGGTCAGTACCTGGGTTTGGATGCGGTTGAGGCCTCTGAACCAGAGGATCTGTCCGCGGCGCAGCTCCCTCTCGGCGCAGTCGATCTCCTCCTCATCCTCTGCCATCTCCTCCCCTTCCTCCTCCCCGGGCTCCAGGCCCAGCCCCGCCTCCTTCAGGCATGGCAGCCGCTCTGTCGGCACGGTGGCGATCACCTGGAAGCCAGGCATGTTACAATGACATCTGACCAGAAGAGACTGGTGTGGCGTTTTAATGAGCCCTCTTACACTTACGATGGATCGGGCGACAGCAGATTGTTTCAAATGTTTTGGAAATAGAATAGATCTAGAGGCGATATCTACATCAGTGTGAAAATGTTTCCTTCGCCTCACCTGTGATCAAACTCTAGGTAAGCCAGGCCTGCCTGACTCAGCAGGCTGAAGAGCTGCTTACCTGCCCCCAAAGCAGCTCTCCAACTCCCACGAACAGACACCAGAGCCACTGCTCCATGTTGAGAGGGGCACAGCTGAAGGGCTTCCCTCCCCACTGCACAATCACGATCTGCAGCAGGAGCACAGGTGGGGCGTCATCATTGTCACACGTACAAACACAGCGTCGGAGGGAGAAACCGGCACTGCACCATTTACCTCTGCTGCACACACTGTACCATAAAACAACAGCAGCACCAGGATGTGTCAACATTATCACTGTAAACCCTGCTCACAACAATAAAACCAACATGTGTAATAAGACATGCAGACATTTCCTGTTTGAGCATTGTATTAATCATTCATGAGGTATAGCTTACCCACAATGGCACTTAAGGTCATAAACCATCCTTTCACACTTTGACTTGGCTAACATCAGGTCATGGAACACTGTAGGACATTATGGCCTCTGGAATACTTTGGACATTTTGGGAAATATTACAGATTCACTTTCTTGCTGAGAGTAAGATGAGACGAGTGCAAAGAATCACAGGTAGACTTTGATCAAAGCTACTTTTAGCTTCAATTTTAGACTCACAAGTCAAAGTTTGGGATCAATTCATAACAATCCAGCTCATGTCTCTGTAAAAATGACACATTAAGTGATTTTATAGAACTATTACGGGTATTCGTCATGCTTCCAACATAATCAACGCGGCCCTAGTTTCCAGTAACTGCGTCTTTAAACTCGGACCACAATTGCATCCCCATATTTTAAACAGCAACATGATCACTTGCACCAGGAACAAGGCTTATCAGGGTGACACTATCATCTTGACACCAAGCTGCACAGCCATGAAGCTCAGTGGGAGTACGAGACTGTGAGGGTGTCACCTGCAGTAATAATATCTTTCTGCAGGGAGGAGCGATACATCTGTCTTACTTATCACTCTCTTACACCTGAGATGTCTCTTCGTCGCTTTCACACTCTTCTCTCGTTTCTCCCGCAGAGTAGCGCAGGGAACCGAAGAGCTTCGGAAAACATCCTCCCTCTCTCTCTCCCCCTCCCTCTCCCTCCCTCTCTCTCTCTGCCTTTGTTTGCTTGTCTGTGTTTCTGTGTGCTCCCTGCTCAGTGCATCTCCTCTGTGGTCACTGTCGATTCAACAAACAGTCCAGTGGTCGGTCCAGTTTCAAATCTCAAATCTGGACTTATATTACGGGGCAGAATCGGGTTACATGGTGAAAGGCAATGTGACACTTCACAAGCTGTCGATGCCTGAAAATGATCACAATCATTTTCTATTATGTATCTATTATCTATGATGTACAGACAATCACCAAAACACAGCACCCATCTGTAGAAGACATCTGTGCATGTAGAAATAGAGAACTGTCACCCTGGTCACAATCTATTCCCTCCTTTCCACGTCTTCCGTCTCTGCCCTCGTCCCACCCAGTAAAGTGCATTTAACATTTTCAACGATCTGCATAGATGTGTCCCCATTAATGTGAAGTCAAATATATATTCTATTGAGTGACTATGTCTAAAACATGAGAAATATAACATTTTACATTATAACATACACAATGGAAACATTGTTTTAAAAATAGGAATAAATAAGAACTAATAGTCATATACAAACAACAGCATAATTTGTCCTCCACCACTTCTTCTGGTTTCCTACAAACCACTGCTGACTTGTGTTCAAACACAAGAAAACGTTGCACTGATCACAGTGACGTTTTGTAAATGTCCACCACTGTTATTATGCTTAAATGCTGTATCACCATGGATCTACCTATTTGGTCACTGTTTGTACAGTATAATATACAATATGCAGTGGGATAACATTAGAGTTATCATAAGGACCGTGTAGAGGTTAGAGTACGATGGCAACATTCAGTTTGGGTACAAACAAATTGTGAGTAATATTACAGTATCTTTACCATCAACTGATTGGTAGGGAATGTTTCTTAAACATTCTGTTCATTAAACTACATAAAAACACCATAAACATGCCAAGAGCCATGTTGTCACCCCTAAAAGTCACCACCTGAAAACATGAACACAACTCAGGGGGCTGTCACTATCGCATGAAGGCACAATGCCAAAAAGAAAAAAGACAAACTCAAAATGTTTTTCTTCCAAACTGTAGAGAAAACCACCAGAGGGCATTTAAGGGTTAACCATACCTGCACGGCGAAGGTCCCCAGAACGATGGAGCAGAAGATGGGGTTGGCAAATATGCCGTCAAAGACGTTTCTCTCTCCATGGATCTTGCGAGCGTTGATCTCGTTGAAAAGTTGCATGAGGACGAAGGTGTTGAAGATGATGGTGTAGTGCTCAGAGGGAGGGGAGTGCAGCGGGGCGTTGCGGCCGCTGTCGATGTTAAACATGCGCTCACCTGGAGGGTAAAGGAAGGAGTAAGAAGAGGCGTGGAAAAAGAGGAGAAAAAGGGTGTTTGGTCTGCTGCAGGACAAATAAACTTAATAAACACTGTAGCTGCTAATCTGGGTGTGTGTGTGTGTGTGTGTGTGTGTGTGTGTGTGCACCTATGAACAGCAGGGTGAAGATGATGATCAGCTGGTACACTCCATGGCCTAGGATGTTCTTCATCATGGTCAGTGAGATGAGCGGGTTGTTCCTGCCGTAGGGTTTCCGTAGCAACAGCGCCTCAGTGGGGGGCTCGGTGGCCAGGGCCAGAGAAGCAAACGTGTCCATGATCAGGTTCACCCACAGCATTTGCACCGCCTTCAGAGGAGAGTCCTGCGGAGAGATTTGCATCCAGAGGCCTGTGTCACAGATGAGTCTTCATTAAGCCAAACCCCAGCCGGGGATTGTATTCTTTGAAAGTCTGCACCAATCCAGCTCACGCTGCGGTAACCTGAGTGGATGGTGCGTTCCACTTAAGAGAGGCTGATGCTGCGTTCATGCAATGTTGGAAAAATGGGAAGAATCGGACCCCTTATTCCAACTTGGCACGGTCACGCGTACATTATTCCAAGGTGCCTAGCCCTCATGCTAACCCTGTAGCCACACCAGGTAAACAGCCGAAATGAACTACCTTTGTGTTACAGTATGTGTAGCAGCTGGTTACCAAGTGAAACCAGATACAAACAGTGCACAGCACCTAGCTGAATTGATTACAATTGATTGAGTACATTTGATTTATTACTGACACTGCAACAACCTGCCTGCTGATGTATTTCTTAGACGCCTTGCTGTATAGCCAGAGTTGGAAATATGTTTGTAACCTTAATTTCTGTTACAATAAATGGGTTTGTAATGATATCACTTTGAGCACTCTTGCCACTGTAATGTAACTGCAGTGTTAACGTCCATGCTGGTTGACCAGAAACGGCTCCTTGCAGGTTTGTCCCACAGCAAAAGAGCTTGGTTTACACTCAGTTTATAACTGCAACACCAACTGTAATAATACTGTTCATACTGTTTAATACTGTTCCCAGCTAAAATGTACATCTTAACTTTAACACTTGTTTACACAGTTAGAGGCAGCACTAATGGTGATACGTTGGGTTTTACTGTTATTATTGTCAGTTGATCAGATGATTATCCTCTTGATTAAGAGATTAAGTTGCTGGTGGTCTTGTCCCTTTTTCTTTTCCATGTTTTCTGATAAATATTTGGGATCATGGTGTTTAAATCATAGCAGGAATTCTATAAGGGGGGTTTAGATTTAAATATGTGTCCATTTTGTCATAGCGTTCTGGGTGGGGAGGAGATTACTGTAGGAGGAAAGGGGCAAACATATTCGTTGGGGTAATGCTCTTTATGTATTTGACTCTCTTTCAATAAAAATCTATTTCAAAGCATATTAGTAATAACTATTAATATGCACATACATATGCAAGTTGATATTCCTCGCGCATCCAACATATGTAAATGTTGCTGTAAAAATGCATAGAAAGCATTTCAGCATTTTCTTTATGTTAGCAGCTATAGAGTTATTGTGTGTGTGTGTGTAGGAATGTGTGTATGTTTATTAATAAATCTGTCTACCTGAGTGATGCAGGCCCCAGTGAAGGCCACTATGACAGCCACTACGTTGACGGTGAGCTGGAACTGCAGGAACTTGGAGATGCTATCGTAGACATTGCGTCCCCACATCACCGCCTTGACAATGCTGCTGAAGTTGTCGTCAGTCAGGATGATGTCAGATGCCTCTTTAGCCACGTCTGTCCCTGCAATACCCTGACACAGATTGAGACGGAGAATCATGGCGTGATTCATGTTCATATTTTCTTCATATACTTGTGAATTTCTTATTTATAGGAAGATAAAAATTCCTCATGGGCACTAGGAAGCTGGGAGCATAACATGGTTTTATATACTTTTATGTGATTACTACAACACATGTAACTACAGAACACCAAATAAATGTTAATGGTAAATAATATGTCAGGTTACCATGGCAAAGCCCACATCAGCCTTCTTCAAAGCTGGTCCGTCATTGGTTCCATCTCCTGTTACTGCAACAACCTGCCTCTGTTCTATGACGGTGCTGTCGATGATGCCTGGACACAAATATGAAGGAAACAGGCTCTGAGTGTGTGTGTGTGTGTGTGTGTTAGTGTGTGGGTTAACAAACCTGAGACTCACCTTTAACCAGCGTGTGTTTGTCGGTTGGCGAGGATCGAGCCAACACGCGGAGTTTGGGCCAGATTTTGTCGATGCGTTCCTGTTCGATCTGAGAAACAGGGGAGGAAGAGTGCGTGATGGTGAATGACCTATTCTCCTCTTTCACTAGATGTCACTGTTGAGCCACAGTGTACACAGGTGTGATGAAGAACGAAGCATCGGAGGTGCACTGTGAATTTGGCTCTCTTGCCGTCAATTCAAACAACAACTCTTACATAATGATCATTTAAATTCACAAAAGCAGAGCAACGTGACTAACCAGGAGCTATCCATCCCATGAATCACTGAACATAGATGAGAGCAATGCCTGCACAAATGTTGGCTTTAATAGGGTGTACTTGCTACAGCCATCAGTGGTGATCTGGGATGGAACCTCCAGCCGACCTAAAACTGAGACTTTAGAACTGACTGGGAATGTTCCTTTGAACACACTGTGAGTACTGAGGGAGGTTTTGTATAATTAATTCATTTCTGTAGTTCTCAGCAGTTTACAGTGTAACAGTGGTGTGAAGTAACTAAGTAGATTTACTCAAGTACTGTGCCTAAGTATAATTTTGTGGTACTTTATACTTCTACTCAGCTACATTACTGTACTTTTTACTTCACTACATTTATTTGACAACTGTAATAAAACAATTTGATGATATTTCTCAAAAAAAGCAAAGATTTCCAGATTTTCCAAAAAAGTCCAGAAAATGAAAATACAAATGTATGTATCAAACCTTATATATACTATATACAGTATATCCTAAACTGTATTGTTTTGACTAGCAGTATTAACAATTCAATAATATCATATTTGTTTTTGTCAAACACGTACATTTAGCTTTTAATATTTGAGTCAAATTTTAAATGCAGGACTTTTACTTGTAACGTAGGATGTTTCTGATGAGTTCTTCTGGTTGATCGGCGAGTTTGTTATACAGTCCGTGAGAAGTTCTGTTCTTATCTGACAAATGTTTCAATAGAAAACTTAATGTGAATAAAATGCTAATAAAATGTAAGTTTTCCCTGCATTCAACCCGCCGGAGACCCTGACTCACCTCTCCTTTCTCGTTCCTGATTCGTCGGTTGAAGTCTTTGCCCTCTAGACAGATAAAGTCATCCCCAGGGTGGATGATGCCGCATTTAGCAGCAATGGCCCTGGCTGTGTTAATGTTATCACCAGTCACCATCCGCACCGTGATGCCTGCACGCTGACACTTACGGATGGCATCAGGCACCTTGGAGGGACACACAAAAACACAACGCCGAGTAAAATACAGGTTCTAATCACATATTATGCATCGCACAAACTCACAGCACCAGCTGAAATCAAAACTAAAGACTCCACAGTACCGTACCTCAGGCCGCACAGGGTCCTCTATCCCAACCACAGTGATGCAGGTCAACTCTGCCACTATTTCTGCCTCGTTTTCCCAGTCTGGCTCCGGATTGGACGGCAGGTCACGGAATGCAATGCAGATGGTCCTCAACCCCTCACATGCCATCGGCTCAATCACCTATTAATCAATCATCGTGACTATTATGGTCAGGAAGAGGGCCACAAAATCTCACCATCCACCACAGACTTATTAACTTACTGTCTACAAATAATACATTTACAAACCAACGTCTGACGCACAAAAACTGGATTCAATTGCTTGTGTACAGTTTGAAGTCTATATCTGATGACCTTTTGAGTACCTTTGTGGGAATGCTTTCTGACACAGCTGAAGGGAAGAGACCCCCAGCTTACTGCTGACAGCAGAAGGACACCAACGTGATGTAAAGACGTGGTGACATAAAGCTGCCACGATGCACACTGAACAACTGAGATGGAACAAAGTCCTGTAAGGAGGAGAGCTGCATTTCTCAAGGCACAAGCTGCGTTCATCATGAGACAAATTTAGCTCAGTCAGCCTGTCAGTCATTGAAAACAATGCTCGCTCAGCCTGCATGGGCTAATCTAATATTCTGTATGTGAAACAAATACATGTGTTTTGCTGCAAAAATATTTTAGTTACAGCCAGACTGATCTAGCAAAGCACTTTTATGTGCAACAGATTTGGACTGTATAGAAGTCTGCCAATGCTGACGCCACAGTCTTCGCTCACATTCTGGTCGGTAATGCTTATGGTATTTAGTGTGACTGGAACTGTGGCTGCTTATCTATAATGTGTGAAAGATATTTCTGCTGCTGGATATTTAAGTATAAGCAGACTGAGTCAGCGAAGCAGTTGTCTTACTGAGCACAGAGCAGAGCGGTACAGTAGATCTTCATGTTGTGGTTATCTGGGCAGGTTCAGGATTGTCAATAGCATCTTGTTCAGTGGTGGAAAGTAACTAAGTACATTTACTTAAGTACTGTAACTTGGGTACAATTCTGAGTTCTGTCCAAAGTAAAACAATAGGCTTACCAACACCTTGGTTGTAATCGATATTTTTACAATAACAATGTATCAATGACAATGTGAAAACGATGTGACACTGTGAAAGGAGCTTCTGGTAGTGATGAACCTGCAGGTTTATCAGCTGAGTCTGCAGCTCCCCCCGGGCGTACGCAGCTTTACAGCGAGATTCCGCTCGTTGTTTTTCTGTCCAGCCCCCAACTTTGCTGTTCTGGTTGCCTCTCTGTGCTCTCATCGTGCCATTTTCAGAGAAAAAGCTGTAAAAACCTACTATACACTACTTGCTCAGCAGCAAACAGCAGACAGACACTAGCTGGTGAAAACAGCGGAGCATTTAGCAGCTAAAGAGCCAGATATTTCCCTCAGGAGTTGGTGGAGACCAAAGACAGAGCTGACAGAGAGGGAAAACTGATGTTTATGTTTCCCCCAAGTGACCAAAAACAAAAACGGTTATTGCAGGTTTAAGATCACTAATTAACATGCTTCATATTTAGGGTACAGACATGCGAGCGGTATCAGTCTTCTCCTCTAACTCTCAGCAAGTAAGCGCATTAGTGTACATCCGAAAATGTCGAACTATTCCTTTGAGATTTTTGGGGTGCATCTTTGTCTTTAGTAGACAGCTAACAGGAAATGAGGGGAAAGAGAGAGAGAGATGTGCATCGTTCTCAAAGTTAATTTGAGTATGACATATTGAAAACACCATTCTGCACATCAGATATTTAATTTGTCAAGTCTCACCTGTTTGACCATCTCATCCCTGTCGCGTGGGCGGAAACTGCGCGGTTCTCCATTGGCACCTTGGACGTAGGAACACCTGGAGAGAAAACAGGATAACAGGCTCATGAGTACAGCATCTTTATGTCTCCTGCATTCAAATCGTTCTGTCTCTATTTATCCACGTGATGTAATGCCACCCCAGACCACCTCCCTCATCCTCCTCCATCACTCACTTCTTCAGCAGGATCTCAGAGGCTCCTTTGCTGTAGAGGCGGAAGGAACCGTCAGGCAGCTTGATCACCGTGCTCATGGATTTACGCACTGAGTTGAACGTATACACCTGACAGAGAGACATGTAAGAGTATAAAAGTAGAGGTTCAGACAGACATGTCCCTGACTAGAAACCCAGCTTTGAGTGTGCTGAATAGTGTACCTGAGGATTTACACCTGCATCTGTGTAAAGCCTCTTTCACACATAAATTACCGGTGAAAACCTTTCAGGCACCGCTAGTGATTTTCACTATTCACACATGCAGCTACATTTAGGAACATTTACGCCTTGCGCCTTTTCACACGTGCCATGGCAAAGCCGGGATAGGTGGGGCAAGGGACAGTCCAGCAGAGGGCGACAATGCAACACTTATGGATGCCAACCGCCATAAAACTCAACAGAAGAAGAAGAGGATGGAGGGGGAAGGCCGGATGTACGCGGCAGAAAAAGAAAAAAGAAAAAGTGTTATTTTCTGGAACATGGCAGGCTAGGAGCTGTTTTTGTCTGGTGGGAATGTTCTTGCAGTGCATTTAATATTCAGTTATCAAATCACCCACGAATGCATTGGCAAGGCAACCGTAAAAAAAAGTCGCAGATTCAAATATGTCATCAGCGGAGCCTTGTGATTGGTTCGCTCACTCCAGGTGAAAGCGTCTTTCATCAGACGGACGTGACCCTTGACGTGCTTGTCCCTGCAGTGTTAGCTCTTACATTCCAGCCACAGCCGTACCAGCATACTAGCTGTACAGATTACTCTGAATACTGATCCCTGCTCCATGCTTGCAGGATGTAGAATCACTGTAAAGCAATGGGAATCAGCTACACCGTTAACGTTTGAAAAGTGGCTGTAGCTTATGCTCAAGCTCTCAGGGAGTTATTAAGAACATGGAGTCCATTCTTAGACCTACATATCGGGAGATACCGGTAATTCTGTTGAGAGAACACATGTCACTGTCTATAACAATGTAAAGCTTTATGTGGCACCTTTCACTAGTGATACATTTACTTTTTATTTTTGTGTTGAGGTATTAAACCTAAGTAAAGACAGTTTACAACTCTGATCTATGTTGCTGGATGCAGAAGTCAGCACAAAGCGGTAGTGCGGCAAAGGAATTTATGCTTTTTGGGGTCTTGACCCCAAGGTTGTAAGTCTAACATATAACACAGTGTGAAGGGGTCAAATGTCTTATATGAATTTGTATATAAATACATACAAGTCTGTTGTAGCTGTAGGAAATAACTGTTATAGCGCCATAAAGACACTATAAATAATTTGTGAAGGTGGATGTGGTGCATGGTTTCCTACCTTGTACAGTCTCTCCTCAGGGATCTGCTCTCTGACAGGTGTGTAGTCCCGCTGTAGGTCTAATACAAACCCCAGCAGGCCACACTCTGTCTTGTTGCCCACCTGCTTAGCCAGACCCCCCTCCACATCAGGCGGCTGATAAAAGACAAGAATGAAGCGAGTTGGGGGCGGTAGATTAGAGAGGGTGGTGAGGAAGTCGGGGGGGAAGACAGAGAAGGAGACGAGATGGATGAGGCGAGAGAAAACGAAAAAGGGTGACATTAAAACAAAGACAGCAACACTGACTAACATCAACTGAGGACTACTTAAGGGTCTGCAAAAAAAAGAGAATAAAGACAGAAAAATGACTTTATACAAAACAATGGCATCTCTGTCTGTGCATGACTCACTAAGATCTTGGAGGTGTAGGCGCTGTTGATAGCGATAGCATTGACTAATAGATCCAGTGTCCGGGGGTTGATCTGTCCAGGATCCGGGACCGCACGGTGGTGCACATCACCTGGGCAACGACAATCTAACTTTAATATATATCAATTATAATCTCTGTGCATTCAGCAGAACGTGCAATCTCCATCTCATGTCTGTTACCATAAATCAGACAACATGAAGAGGCCATGTGCCACCGCACTCACTTTGCACCACTAGTAGTCATAGTAAAGTAAAAACTGGGCCACGTGACATCTGATTCACCTTTGACATGATGGATTTCACGTAACCCTTTTTCTCAACATTTATTCAATGTTAGCATTACATCACTGTGAAGTTTTGCTCTTCACTCGCCTATGAAAGTCTGCACCACAGTCATGCGGTTGGTGGTGAGGGTTCCGGTCTTGTCGGAGCAGATTGCCGTGGCGTTGCCCATTGTTTCGCACGCGTCCAGGTGCCGCACAAGGTTGTTGTCCTTCATCATTTTCTACAGCAGCAGAGGGAGGAGTGAGGGGAGGGTGGAAGGGTGGGATGGGGGGAAGGAGAGAGGGAGGCAGGGACAATTCGGTAGCTGTTATATTATTATTATTATTATTATTATTATATTCAGGGGTTAAGATAAAATACCGTTTTCATTCAAGATATTTGTTAAGGAAACTTGATGGTTATGTGCACCATCTTTATGTCTTTAGTTTAACAGACAGTCTGGAAACAGCTAGCCTGGCTCTGTCCAGAGGTAATACAGTTCGCCTCACTGATTAACACGTTAGACCGTCACTACGCCTGGCCAAGAAATAGTCTGGCATGTAACTCACCTTAACGCACCTTTAAAGCAGGAATATTAGATTTTAGTTTTTCTACAGATTAAACGAAACAGATAGTGTTCAATTCTGAGTTTTAAACCTGCTGGTAGGTGGATTTCGTTTCCTGTGGACAGAGCCAGACGAGCCTGTTTCCTCCTGTTTCAAATCTTTATGCTAAGCTAAGGTAACAGGCTTCTGGTGTTAGCTGCGTGGTCACGTGGGCAGACATATGAGAGCGATAGCAATCTTCTCGTCTGACTCTTGGCAAGAAAGCAAACAAGTGTTTTTGCCAAATTGTCCTTTTAATTGAATTCAATTTTGCCTGAAAAATGTGCAAAAGAAAAGTGGGGGGGAGAAAAGCTTCAAGGCCTTGAGTAGTGTCTGAAGCTTTTCCTGTCAGGCCACACGCAGACCCAACAACCTTCAGAGCATGGAGCCTCATATGTGGAGCTCTCACTGCTGCTCATGAAGCATATTATTGTGAACATTGTTAATAACTGAAGAGGAAATCAAGCTGAGACTGTAAAAGTGAGGGTGGGCGAAAATAGGTTTCTCGTGTCTGTTCACTCCTGTGGTCTCTTTATGTGGTCTCTGTGCACACTGTTACATTGGTTAAAATGCCAATAGCTCCCACACTTCCATTGGCTGAGCCCTCATCAGACTGAGTGGGCGGGTCTACCTTGACAGAGTAAGCCAGAGAGATGGTGACGGCGAGAGGCAAGCCCTCTGGGACAGCCACCACCAGCACAGTGACTCCAATGATGAAGAACTTGACAAAGTACTGGATGTAGACCGGAGTGCACTCTGTCAGCCACGTGCGACCTGCAACACATTAAGGCCAAACAAGCAGTCCACTTTAAAGAGTGAGTCAGCAGAGTGGGAAACACTGAACTCAACGGGAAAAGACTGACATGAGTGAAATGTGCCTGGAGGTGATAGGGGTGCATTCTGAGATTCTGTGCGTGTGTTTGCTGTGATGTTGTGCAGACACAGACCTTCAACGACAAACGTGTTGATGACAAAGTACAGCACCAGTATGATGACGGTGATGGCCGACATCACCAAACCTGTGGGGAGATTCACAGATTAATTTTACGGATATGTCACTCGGTCAGTTTTTACTTGATTTTTATCAGAGGTAATGCATTCCAGCAGAGTCTCTCATATAATCTCTCATATTCAGAAAGAACTTGTACATCTCTGCTACAAAAGCTCTGTGGGCCTGGCGGCTACAGAATCCAGTGTGGAACGTTGCTAAGCGGCTGCTCAGAGAGCGTGAAACAGACCGTTCTTCACCTGCTTTGCCAATCTGAACGGCCAGCTTGGTGAGCTTGCCCTGCAACACGCTCTTCTCTTTCTTGGGAACGCTGGTCTTCTTCTTCTCCCTGTCCTCCACCTCCCCTCCTTCTGCACTCTTCAGGGGTTGCATCTCCATGGCAACACCCCCGTCCTGCTTCTTGGCTGAAACACACACACAGACACACACACTTAAACACTGCACCTGCAAATGAAGTAAGCTCGTCCCAGATACAAATGAAACTTTACACACACACACACACACACACACACACACACACGCCATGAGCTTTTACCTTTGTTCTGATTGTTCTCCACAGCTCCATCGGGTTGTTTTCCTGAGAGAAAGGCAGGGCGAGTTACACAGAGGCACATACACAGAAACAGGAACAGCAGGACAAACACTTATGAACAAGTAGTGTTCTCATGTGTGCGTATTCGTAGTCACCAACAGTTCACAGTTCTGATCTTAGGACAGCCAAAGACACACAAAGAAACAATACTCAGGGGAAGAGTGATAAAGGCACACACAGCTTCATACAAGAGACTGAGAGACACTTTCATATTTAGAAGCCCACCATAGGTTACTGTCACTTTCACTGCACCGTGTATTGGGGTCCATTCACTGGCTGAGGAAAGGAGCGGGACAGGGCAGACAACTTTATGCTCACATACCATTGGTGACTGTGCTGTAACTGGCATCTGCAGGGATGAGCAACTGAGTACTGTCCTCTGTTTGGGGAGTGTGTGAGGAAGGAAGGTTTTGGCAAAAAAGGGGGGAACAAAAGAGAGCAAAGAGGGAAGAATAAAAACCTCGAGTAGTAAATGTGTTTTACGCAGGACTGTACCAGTAGAATGTTTGTAGATGACTATATAGAACGAAAAAAAGGAAGTGGATATGAACTCAATTTCAAACTGAGAGGCAGATCAAAGAGGGAAAAGTAAACAGCCCCATAGCAAACTCACATTGCATGAGGAAAGACTAACAAGTTATGGCATTTGTAGAAGTCCTATGAATAATGTATTAGCTCCAGTAAATGACTGTCTGAATGATCCAGCCCACAGACGCTGCTGCACTGAGTGCAACACGTCCTAGTGCGCAGCTAACACTCTGCAAACAGAATGAGGACAACAAGCAATGAGGGCATTTTTTTTTTTCATACAATAAGCATCAACAGCTAATTTGTTGCTTTTCCGTTCCTACATCCCACGACGCCACAGATGTTTTCTGCTTTTCAGGACGCCAACAACACGCCACACATTCCCATGCAGCAGTGAGGACTGCAGTGGTGGAGACATGGATGAGTGCACTGGTAATGATATTAACCTTAAGTGCTTCTGAAAGTATGCGTAGCCTCTGTTGTTGTCTGCAGCTCTGCTCAGGCTGCACAGACTAATGCTTCATGCGTTGACCAACCAACAGTCTTCCCTGAATCTCCCCGGCTCTCCCTTCTCTTTCAATAATTGATTCAATCTGCAGCCTCTCTCTCTCTCTCTCTCTCTCTCTCAGATTAAGGTAGAGTAGGAGGAACAGGGGAGAGCAAAGGGAAAGACAGTAAATTGAAAGAGGGCACAGGAGTGGGGTAAACAAGAGACCAAGTGAGAAAAATAGAGGAAGGTGGAAAGGCAGAGAGAGAACGTGAGAGAGTGAGAGGGAAAAGGAAACAGGGAGTGGAGAGAGGGATGGAGATGGAGAGGATGTTGTCCAAATATTCCATGAGGTTAAACTGCTGTGTTTCCTGCTGAAGCTCTTATCTGAAGTCAGTTAGACACCCAACTAACTCTGCACACTGTCCCTCACACACACACAGACACACACACACACACACACTCCGCGATGTGTGCACGTGAATGGATTATGAGACAATGGGCCCCTGGGCACCGACATCTCTTTTTGATTGTTTTGCATCTCTTTACAGTCATTTTGCGTCTCTTTGTGGCCGTTTTGAGTTTCTTTACAGTCAATTTGCGTGTCTTTATGATCGTTTTTCATGTCTTTGTGATAGTCTTGCGTCTCTTTGTAGTTGTTTTGTGTCTCTTTAGGGTTGTTTTGCATCTCTGTAGTTTCCTTGCTGTCATTTTGAGCCTCTTTGTGGTCGTTCTTATAGTTATGTGGTCATTTTGAGTCTCCGTGGTTGCTTTGCGACCCCCCTTCTCGTTTTGCTGCTCTTTGTGGTAATTGTCATTTGATTGACTTTGACAGTCACTTTAAACGGAGGCCCTGGGTCAGTGCACGATAGGTCTGTTCAGAAATCCATCTATGTGTGTGAGTACATGTTATCTGACTCCAGAGCAGTTTTCTATCATGGTGGAGATGTATGAGAGAGGCTGCCTTTTTTTCAAATGTTTTGTTAGCATCTCTTTACAAGAACATTTCAAGAACAAAACCATTTGTACTTCTGATGTATCATTAAATATTAAGTCTGTTTATATTGCTATGCTATATGAGCAGATAAAACTGCTAAAAAGCTGTATATTTTCAACAAATGTATCTATTTTCTTCTCATTAAAGTCCAAAACACCATTTCTGCAACTTTAGTTTCTCTCTACTGGTTCCTCCCTTCTACTTACCTTTCTTCTCCTTCCCCTCGTCCTCCATCTCTCCAGCACCCAGCAGGGTGAAGATGATGCCTGTCTGTGAGTTGACACCTACAGCTGTCACCAGCATCCTGCCCGAGCCCTCCATCACATGGGTACCTTAACGTGCAAACAGATTACTGCTTTAGATTCAATTAAGAGTCCAGTGGTGCTTGCAAAGTGCCACAAAGTGCTCACAGATTTTAACCAACCACTCTGGATTTGCAATTTTTTTGTAAGGTTCTTTCGAAATGTTTTCTTAATGCATAACACATGATAGATGGCCTGAGCTGCTCTCGCCATTTGGCTGGGAAGGAGTGCCGAGAGGTCAACTCAACGCAATACATCATCATGCAAGCAGAGGAGAAAGAAAAATAAAGCCCTTGGCTTCACCCTGCCTTTGGAGTGTCCCAAAAGCATGGATCTGGCAAGTGGGACAAACAATAAGTAGTTAGGAATCCAACCTGGGCGTCTTAAAGTTAATATGTTACCATATAATACTGAAAATACTTCGAAAGGTCAAACCTCTGTTTGATCCAGGCAGACACGGTGCAACATTCATTGTGAAGTTGAATTTAAGTATTCACTCTCCCTCGAGTTCTGTTAGGATATTTGGCTCCTTACCTACTAAAACTTTGTTCATGAGCTAATTTCTAACTGCTTGCTGTTTGGTGCTAGGCAGCTTCTTGACTAAACAAACAGCAGGTTGCTGCGGTGGGAAGCGAGTGACACCGAACCAAAACAGCTAAATCAATGAGCTGAAAGACGGGTGATAATTATTAACTGTGTACTTGTCATTAGAAAAAAAAAAGATTGATTAGAGTAAGGGACAAGTTTCATACAGGGTTTAACTTTAATTAGTAACCATGAACACACAAGCAAGTTGGAAAATATTGTGGGTTTGTGGTTCTTAGATCTTCCATTTGCTTCCATTTGAAAACTTACATCACTTTACTTGTCGCTTCTCTATCCACACTGAACTGTAACATCTGAGCAACTTATCACTTAACCAAGATAAAACAATTATTGTTTATGTTACCATGCAACACAGCTCAAGACAGGACCGTGGTGAGGATTTTAGAAATATTAAGTCCTCAGCAGAACCCCACCCACCAACTAAACTCAGTAAACATTTTCCATATATTAGTATTTTAAAAATCATAAAATAAAATGTCATCTTTTCTGTGATTGACAGTGGCCTATATGCAAATATTTGCAGGGCATGGTCAAGTTTGCAAATAAGGCTATGGATTGAGATGCGTATTGCATTAATTTGTTAGCATTAACACCTGACAATAAAATGTATATAAAATATAGTAATGCAGTTTGTGATGCTGCATTATATCCTGTTACCATGTCCACCCCTGACAAAATGCAGCCTAAAAAGTTACCACTGATTTTATGCATTGTCCGGTGTCTCTGTTATTTTGTCCAGCCAAAGACAGTAACTCCAGGATGTAAGCAGATAATCTCTACGTGGGTAACCTGTGGTCTGTATATCATGTTTCACGAATACTCTTCACAAAACTGTGTCCATGCCATGAGAAGCATATGATGTCCTCCAATCAAAGATGTGAACACAAACCTGAGAGCAGCATGGGGTCCTTATCCACACACTTGTGTACGTGGTCAGACTCTCCTGTAAGCGAGCTCTCATCTATCTTCAGGTCGTTGCCTTGGACCAAGATGCCATCAGCTGGCAGAAGGTCCCCTGAACACAGACGTGCACAGATCAGTGTCTGATTCACCTTGTAGTTTGTGTCTTTTTATGTTAGGGACATGTCAATGCATGGGTGCCTAACAGGGACATTTATGCATCAGTATGTCTTGTGGACATATTAGGTAATAAATACGACTACGTGTTACAGCGATAAGCAGTACAGGTATAGCAGGAATAGGTTTTTTCAAGACAGGAAGCAGAGGGAAAACAGCTCTGTCCAAAGGTAAATAAGAAAGTGATACCGCAGGTCCTTCCTTCCTGCTGCACTGCTCCCAGCTGAGACCTGATAACTCACACAATGTGCAATAACAATATTCATATGTGTAATAATGTAAATTCTGTAGTTTTTGTATATATACACATACTTTTTACCTTCTATTTTTATTTTTATTTTGCATGCTATACTTATTTACTACTTTGTCTATCACCTACTACTACTTTCACCTTCGCTGCTGTAACACTGTAATTTCCACCTATCAACACCTCTACATTTTATTTTTTTGCACGTAATTCCCTGTGAAACCTGTCATCCTTTTTATATTGTCTTTGTTTTTATATTGTCTTTTATGAGTTTTAATTATTAATTAAGTATTATTAATCTTTTATCCTATTTTTTGTTTTCTGTGTATCATGTTTTCTGCTTTGTCTGTCAAAGCACTTTCGTAAACTCAGTTTTTAAAAGGTGCTAAATAAATAAAGTTATTATTAATATTATCTTTACATTTCTGATTGTGCATGGATTAAAACAAAAGGTATACATTGTTCATTGGTAAGATTCAGAGGTTTTTTGTTGTCTTTGGACAGAGTCAGGCTAGCTCTTTCCCCCTGCTTCCAGTCTTTATGCTAAGCTAAGATAATCGCCTGCTGGATCTAGCTTAATATTTAGCATACAGACATGAGAGTGGAATTGACCTTCTCATCTAATTCTCAGCAAGAAAGCAAAGATGCCTGTTTCCCAAAATGTCAAACTATTTCTTTGAGGACAAGTTTGGGACATTATTGTTATTGTTAGAATTTTCTGAAGCAGTGATAAGAGCCAGACAGCAACAGTTTCCCATTTGAAGTAAATTGTAATGATTTTTGTCCGGTAAATTCAGACTTCACCCAGTTCTACCATTTTTATTCATTGGTGAAAACATTGCTCAGATGAAGAGGGTGTTCAAAAACACACAGTTCACTTCATGAAATGTAATTAACATTTTCTGTAGGAGACATTTGTTGATATACTGTGCAAACGCTACTCTGTCAGTATTGATTTGCTTTCTTTTGAGTTTTTCACTGCTGGCCAGAAAAATTTTAGGCAATTTTAAAACATCAGCTTTGCTTCTCTCAGCTTGTGATGAGCATTTGCTATGTTTTTGAGATGTTCTACAGGTTGCACAATTAAACGAATTAATCGATAGTGGAAATATTTGTAAGTAGCTGCTCTTTTATACAATAAGCACTCGTGATGGTCTCCTTACCACCAAGGCCGGCTCTAGCAAGGGGCAAGGGGGGGCAGTGCCCACCCAAACGAACGTCTTGCCCACCCAATCAAAAAATCAGATTTTTAATTTTTTTATGTCACAGAATGCATAATTTCGGTACGGTTTCGAACTTGCGCTCTGATTGGGTGGGCAGCCTACAGCCCGCCTACAAAGTCGCGCAGTTCCCCTTAACGCTGCTTTTGGAGAAGGTTTCTCTCAGTCCGAAGGAGACTAAGTGCCGCTAGCGAAGCTCAGTTTGACCTACATGTTGCATTACATTCATTTACTGGACCAACATCCATTAATATGATCACTTCCTGTGCGATCATCACACA
>JAVQJF010035034.1:0-18883 GCA_036023855.1 Gadopsis marmoratus | reverse complement strand
ACTGCTTATCCCGAAGGGTCGCAGGGGGGGGCTGGAGCCAATCCCAGCTAACATTTGGGCGAGAGGCAGGGAAACACCCTGGACTGGTCGCCAGTCAATCGCAGGGCAGACAAACAGACATTTAGGGGACAAGACACAGAAATGTCTCTGTCAAAGAGCCCGAAGAGGAAAGTTGACGCGGAAAACTGCTTGAATGAAGGACGGACTGATGAGTGAGCGTCCATCATGGCAGCTGTCAGTAAAGCTGCCCCTGAACGCCTCACCTGCAGCATACAGAACACAATCTGAGGCACCTCCTTCACATCAAGGCCTGACCCCGAGCAGTCAGTCTCACTGCCCCCCCACCCTTTACCTGACGTATTACCTGTGGAGGTGTACGTGCGTGGAACCCCGATGATGTCTACATGGCAACCTCCATCATCAACAGCAACAAGGGTTCCCCAGAGTCAGCGAGCCGGTGCACCATGACCTCATCGCAGCACTTGCTCATTAATCAGAGGAACAACAGCAGTCAGCGAGGTTTCAGACTCTCGGCCTGTTACTCACCACTGAAGCTGTGATGTAACCTGGAGCTGCAGCAGCTCCTGACTCAGCAGCACAATCTGTGGCGCAGGCAAGTGAAAAGGAATGGAAACGGAATGAAAGTGAGTCTGCAGAAGTCACTCCGGACGCCAAACTGACCTGGGAATAAAAGGGGCGTGTCGGAGCGCTGCTCCCAGTGGACGCAGGTTCATCCTCCTGCAGGAGATTTCCTTCTTTGCTTTATGTCTGTAAACAGTTGTGTGTGCGCGACACAAAGAGACTGTTAGTTCCTGGTTCAATAAAAAATAAATTGATGCCGAAATCCCAAATATCCTAACCTACAGTTAGCTGTTAGCATAGCAGCAGTATTACTCCCAGTACTCTGCTGCTAGAACACCTTTACTCTTCGTGCAGGTCCGTCCCAACTGGGAGAAGCATGTCTTTGTAGACTTGACGTTGTAACGTGATGCATATTGTCAGATCAGGTTCTCTGGATCACTGTTGGTTCAGCGTTTCTGGTCTGCAGCGCTCAGACAGGAGTCGCCTCTGCGTGACGAGAAAAGTTGCTGTGATGCTTTTTGCGGAGATTAATGTTCCGAATAGCAGAGAAAACTTGTAGCTTCAGAGAATCTAGAAAAAAGTTATTTTGAAAGGGTTGTATCATTTTCTTTGGTACCTTTTGTTTTAAAGAAATAGATAAACTTGATTTAAATGTAATTTAAATCAGTGTGTGTGGCTCTTCACCCCAAATTCTAAGGATGGAATTAAATCGTGTAAACGGTGCAGAGTTTTCTGCAGGAAACATCCAATAAACACGATAATCATTAGATTTTTAGATGGAAACGGAAATAAAACCGGTTTGTGCAGGTCAGTGAAAAGGCAGAAACAGGAACTTCTTTTAGACTTTTTTTTATTAAAATTAAAAATAAATAGCAAATAGAATAAATAACTAAATAAGACATTTACACAACACAAAGTCAGTTTGATCAGGAATGACAGTTTTCATATGACATGATAATAAAACATCATGCTGTTAGAGTTCAAAGTCTTCTTGAGTTCAAGTATTTTTCAGGGTTCTTTCTCTCTTCCAGTGTTCTCTCTCTCTCAGCGGGACCGCTGCCAGGCAGAGGCCGGCGCATGGCGCTCCCTCCCCGGGGACACCGCTCGGGGCGCACCGCTGTTCTCCAGACGCTGCTGAGGATCAACTCCAGCTCGGTTCTGTTTCGATCCCAGACTCGGGCGGGTCCGGGCAGTGTCAGTTCTCGCTGCCCAGCCTGTGGTAGACCAGCAGAGCCACCATGTAGCTCTTCCCGGCGCTCTGCTCGAACGGCCGGCTGCCCTCCGGCTCCCCGCCGGGCTTCGGGCAGGTGGAGTCCGGGACGGCGTGTCCGCTGGAGGGGTTGTCGTCCTCACAGCTGGCCGTCGCGGCGGACAGGAGCTCGGAGCGGGCGCCGAGCTCCGTGAGCGCCCGCTCCTCCGCGGCCTGAAAGGGGAAACCCTGGTAGTCGCTGACCGGGCCGTCGGAGCTGCCGAGCGGCGTCTCGGCGCAGGGCTCCTCGGTGTAGATCTGCCACAGCACCACCAGGCACAGGGCGAGCAGCCAGCGCTTGGCCGGGCTCTTCTCCGGTGGCGGAAGGTGCATGCGGACTTTAGCGGGGTACATAACCCGGGTGCAGCGCTTCTTCGGCCGGATGGGCACGTAGGACCGCACGGCCGTGGCCTGGGCCGGTACCCGCTCGAAGGTGAAGACCTCCGGCTCCGTGCTGCGGGTCGCCATCCTGGAGAGGGCGAAGCTCTCCCGCTTCACCGTCAGAGTCACGCTGTTTGTTCTGGAGTACATGTTCGGTTCGGTTCTGTTTCTGCGTTTCACTCAGAAGCAGCTGTTCTAAAAGTCAGATGTGCGGGAGACGCTGCGGGGAGACGAAGCTTTATACCGCAGGTTGCGCGGACACGCCCACTCCCCGAGCCCCGCCCCGAGCCCCGCCCAGAGCTATTATTGCCAATTTATTGCTCAAGTGGGAAAATAACAGCAGATTTAGGATCCAGCAGGTCAGGATGAATCATCAGGGTTTGGTAAATAATAGGTCCGTGTGGACACGAAGCGAAGACAGAGCTGCAGTTCAGCCAGAGGAACATCATTCTCAGTAATAATGCACTTTGTGAATATTCACACGACTTCGCACGATGTTCATGGTTCAGAGTTACGCTGCTGGAAACCTCCAACGCACCGTCCACGGGCCCAAACTCAGCATGAACAGCAAGAGTTCAGATGTATTTCTACAGCTCCAGGTGTCCCGGGGCTCCTTCATATAGAGCAGGCTCAGACTTTACAGAGACCCAACTATTTAATGAATAAACAAATGAACGAATGACTTCTGCTTCATCTCCACCTGCAGGACGATGTTGGGTTTGTCACGTCGATGATGTCAGACACTCATTACACCGCTGTAATGTGGGTATTTCATGTGGAAACTTCCTTCCTAAAGCTGCACTGACTAAAATACCCCCCTCAGCTCTGTGATGACATGAACTCTGCCCCACGCTTGATAATATTCAATAACTTGAGAGAAGCAGGAAGCGATGACAGCGAGGGGCAGACAGGGCTGCACCCCTGGTGGAGGGAAAATAACATCACTCAAGTCAATGTAAATCTCTGCTTTTAATCTGCAGTTGTTGTGAGAATGAAGTCAGACAAACAGTCCAGTTATTGTTCTGTTTCTCTACATGTTGCTGCCACCCGAATTTAAATCTGTCCAATCGTTAGTGTGACGAAAGTGACACCGATATTAACGTATCGTTATTTATTATTAATAACAAAAGAAGCATCTCACACATCTTTCACAGTCAAATCTTCGCACCGTAACCGACTACAACAGAGACATTCAACTCTGGAGAAATCAGAGTAAACACTTAAACAATCGGAGGCAAAGATGACAACACACTCGGAAAAACACTCGAAAGCTGCGTTCGTTTGGTGACAACGTGAACGGATTCTAAAAATGTCTCTTGCATGACAGCGTCCGGTGATCGGAGGGGGGGGTTTTGGAAGTTTTCCAACACGTGATTTTTGAAATGACAGGATGTTACAGAAGGTCCAGCTTCAAAGAGGAAGTGACGATACGTGTGTGTGTGTGTGTGTGGTCCTATTCACATCTAACTTTAGCTGCTCCGCGGAACGATTTCATGTTTCACTTCAGTTTATTTGTCAGGAAAACAAATAGAAATCGAAAGCAGAGGAGACGGTGCAAATGTGACCGTTTTCTTCTTTTAAACCATAAAATGTCGCAGAATCGCTCGGAAACAAAACGTTCATCGTCACTTCAGTGCGCTTGCAGCTGAAGTCACGGCGTTGTGGCAGTTTGTCGATGCAGCTCACCACATTCACACGTCGGGCTTCCAGTTATTGGAAAATGTTCTACGGAGCATCGAAAAAATTAGCGGCTGGCTCGGGTAAAAATGTACACGGTCATGAACGAGAAAGTCAAAACTTCCACGTTCTTCCAACTTCACGTTTGAGTCTCTAGCCAAGAATTAAACCATCAGCTCAGTGCGGTTTTGATAAAAGTAAACGTGTGATGTTGGTGGAAGCACCTTTATCTGTTAGTTCCCTGGAATCTCTGCAGGTTCTGCAACAACCTGTCGAGTTTCACCGCTTCACTCCGCTGCCAGGTCAGGTTACGACATATCGGATTTTTTCCTGCAGAGAACGAGCTCTCGTGTTTGCCAGGTCATCTATTTTCAGAACAGTTATTTCAGATTAAATCCAATCCATTCGTTCATTGTCAGACGATAGTCAGCAAACAGGGAAAGTAACATGTTGGACTCAGAGAAAGTGCGCGGCAGGTTTTGGGCTGATATAGAACAGAATGTCTTTAACTGTTACAACAACGCTGTTTAATGCAGCTCCATCACTGGTATAACAACATGTATGAAACATTAAAAGACAATAAAAACACAAATAACCACAACATTGGCACATATGGCCACATAACAAGGTTAATTGCACAGTATATCACACACACACCCCCGTGTGAGTTATTGCACCAACCCCGACATATTTTAGTTCTGTGATTGCACAAGGAAAAAGGAAACGATTAACAGAAAGACGTTCTGTTAACCTTCTTTCTTGCTTCTTCGGGACTCTCCCAATTATTCGGGTAACATTTTCTAAAGCTGATCTGGGACTCCGATGAATCCGGCGACGAGGTCACACGAAGGCGCCGCTTTGATTTAAGGGGTCACAAGCTAAGAACGTTGTGATGATGACAATCACTGCCTGAAGGCCTGTTGGTGTTTCCCACAAAATTGTCAGCTGGTTAACCCGAGAATTCTCCAGTGGGAATCCCGTCCTCCACCTCCTCCACCATCTACAGTTTCACTCCATCTGGGATCACAGCGCTGCTGCATGACGCAACACAACGAAGCAGCTGGCGAATAGTGAGCAGGCTGTTCACGAGCGCGTAATGATAAAACAGGAAGGAGGACAATAAATGGGGTGATGACATTTTCTTTGCAGCCGGCAGCTTCTTATTTACCTGCGATGAGCTCTTGCACGGCTGATTAAATCTCAGGTGAAAGCACAGCTGGGCAGGTTCCACTGGTGCTTTGGGTTTTGCAGGTTATTTGATTACCCACCTCAATATGAAAACAGGAAAACACATTTACTTTCCCTTGTTTTGAAATTCGGACCCGTGTTTACTCGTTTCTGAAAGTAAAATCGAATGACCAAAAGATGGACGGACCTTTGACCAAAGACAGGCTCAGACTCTGGATGTTTAATGTCAGGTTGCACAGCAGTTTATTGTAGTTCACTTAAAACAAATATATGATTAGATTATTTTTCATTGTTATTCTGTTAATTCTACCACCGACGTCACACGTTTTCAAAGTCCCTACAGTTTTACCGCGTTTCCAAAAACACTCTGTTCTGGCTCACGCACATCATTTCAACCTGTCCTGAGAATTTCAACCAAATATAAGTTGGTTTGCAGCCTGAAGACTTGGTTCCCATCTGGACCCAAAAAGCAGCAGGTTTTTCCTCAACCTGAAGTGCGAACTGTGGGCGTGTCCTGTTCTCCAGGCTGGGAAGAGAGGATGGAGAAGGCGGCAATGGTCTCTGGCCTCCATGGTAACAGTCTTCTACATCTTCTGATCATCTGTCCTTGAACACAATGGCTCCTCTCACAACTGGTGGAAACGCAGGCCGGTTCTCTATTGAGCACCAAGAGTCCTGAGCGGAACCGGGTCAAGAACCAGAGCTGCTCTGGTTCTTTCCACAAACCTCTACAGTTGAGGTGGTGAATCACGACGGCCACATTTATGGGACTAACGCCAGGTTGAAATAAACCAAATTATATCATATTGATTTCAGACATCAGTGTCACCTGAACAACCCTGTCGCCAGATAGGTTTTGAAGGCGAGGGCTGAAATCTGAGCTCTTGTCCGGCAGCTTTCTGTCTCAATTAAACCCTCAGCTCTTCCTCATACAGTTGCCTCCTCTCGCAACAGCAGGAAACAAGCTGCCTTAACATGTACAAAAACCACACGAGTGCATTCATTCCTCAGAAAGCGGCCGCGCTGAGTAATCAGCTCTGTATTAGTGTAGGTTTGGTAGAAATCTAAAGTGATGTCACTACATCTCAGCGAGCGCTGTCCCACTTCCAGCAGCGTCTAGAATTACAGCTGAATATTTTTTACTTGCTGATTGTGTGATTCAACACAAGACTCTGCCTGGTTGGTTGGTTGACTCTGGTCCACTGTCTAAGGACCAGAGGACACTCAATGCCAGCCAATCAGCGATCGAGTCCCATTTGAAATAAGAGCCTGGCACGCAGCTTTGCCCCGGGAAGCCGCTTCCACTTCCTGCTTGCAAACTGAACCACATCCTGCTTTTTCTTCCGCGTTCAGTTGCAGTGATGCGACTAGCCAATCACGGCCCGCCGCGACACAAACCGGTGAGTCTGTTGAGCGATTCAGACGCAAACGTCGGCCGTTGTTTTGAGGCCTCGATGATTTAGAGTGAGGCCCGGAAAGAGCCTCCTTTCTCAGGGAAGCACTCGTCTAGTTTCCGTTGGGACAACGTGCTCCGTCGGCGTTTCCTGTCAGTTTCAGTCCCAACAAGGGCCTTTGAAGTGAAACCTGTTCAGGTCACATCCGGCCTGTTTGAAATACCTGCAGCATATTTCTGTTCCTTTTCGTTTCGCTGTGAGCTTCAGCGGAAGGAATCAGAAGCAGCTGAACCTGCTGCGCGATGAGGACATCACACACACAGAAAGTCTGCTGTGCCAGCGTCTCCAAATATGGCAGACGGCGGGGCGAGCCATCGCCACAGAATCACAAAGAGCAAAAGGGAGATGATGCAGAAATTATTTGGCTTCAATTTCAGTTCCGATCAATTCGTCTTCCACCATCAGTACACTTCCACTTCGAAAAAAAGGGTAGCAGCGTCTCAAATTGAACACGGCCGTTGTGAACTTAGCGGAAATGACGATTGCAACATTTGAACTACGTTTCTGCTTTTTCAATGTATATTTCTTCACCAATATTTGACTGTGATTGTTTGTTCACTTCAATTCAGTTTTCAATTCACTCAAAACAGCAAGTGCAAGAACGCAGACTGAGACGCAGCTGTAGTCTGTTTTCCTGACGTTCGTTAATCACCCGGCTGGCAGATCAGAAAAAGGTCAAGTGTCTGTAAGGATCATTGAACTATTTACACGCTGTTCAACAACATGGGATGTTTGTGTGCAAATCAGGAGGTCAAAGAGTCCAAGTGCAGGACGGCAGATGAAACTGCTCCAGCTGTTCCCGGCTCGGGACCTGAGGTCTGAAGAGTTTTTTCCACTCTGACAGTAAACTGAGGTTCATACTACAACAGCATCAAAAGCCTCCACATGTTATTTTAACACTAATTTCCAACAGAGGCTGCGGTGACCTCACCCCTCCGTCTGCTGTCTGGCATTCAACCCTCCACAACGTTTACATTCTGATCTGCCGGGTTTACTTTTCCACTTTTACTGTAACAGAAGAAATGGCTTCCAGCAGAAGAGACGCCGAGTGAGTTTAGCTTGAGTCACGTTTCTAATCTATAGGATAGTCGACCACATGGTTTGTCCAGCGTGCGTTTTCTCTCCCTGGGTTTTGTTTTCCAGTAACAGCTTCTGAGCCGGCAGACCTCCGAGGAGTCGCGGGCAGTTTCAGTCAGCACACACACACACACACACGACTCGTCGCTGTCACTGAACACCAGGCTGCCAGGTCGTTATGGCGACCATGTGATGTGGGCCACTATTGTGCGCTAATTCTGATCAAAGCCTCTTTTGCTGGCTCGTCGCTGGCTGGTTGGCATGTGAACCGGGCCTACGTGCAGAACAAGGCAGCGTCTGCCGGGGGGTTCATGACCACACAAGCCCTGTTTTACTGTAACCCCCCCCCCCCCACCACCACCACCCCGTGCAGAAAGTTTAATAGAAACCTTTTAAAAACCTTCATTGTGTTTTGAGCGTCGGCGTCTGCTGAGCTTCTGCCCATTAAAGGGTTAAACTTGGACATCAGATGATTCTGGGGGTTCTGGTCTGAAGTTGCTTACAGAGTTGCCACCAAACGGTCCAGAAACGTGCTGCTTTCAACAGCAAAGCTCGACCTCAGCTAACCAAACATTACTTCCTGCCTCTGAGCAACTTGTGCCTGCCGGGCGACGTCAGCAGCACCGGAGAGGCTCACAGAGAGAAACTCACACGGGAGGTTTAAGTCATGCTGCTGTGTCACCGCTGTTTTTTCTGCTCTTCCTGTAACCGCCGGGACTCAAACCAACAGGTGGAAAATCCCAGAGGTCTCCGAGTTCGATTGATCATCTGCTTTGACAAAAAGATTCCTGTTGTGAAAATAACACTTTCAGATGTTGTCATAGGCGCGTCCTTCATAAACGTTACTCATGACGACGTTTCAGTGGGAAGAGTGACTTGCATTTTGTGAAACGTTGTGTAGAGATTAATTTAAAACCCAAATTCATGTGTTTTGAATAGTTTCCACTCATCTCACTGAAACACCTAAACAAAACCACCACCGAACCAGAGAGATCAAGATCCTCTCTTTATTATGCATCTAATCTTCATACAAACCGACTTCCAGCGACGCTCCATCAGATCATCAGCTGTGTGCAGCAACTGCTCTTGTAACAAGGCGAAATGTACGGATACAAAGAGTAAAGTTAATGTGCTTTAGAGTGAAAAACATGCAGCAAGAACTACATTTACAAAATACAATTAATACAAGCTAAAGTGGCTGATCCCGTCATTAGAAAGATGAATCACCTGCAGGGGGACAGATTTTAGTTTGGCTGCACTGTAGCTAGAAATGTTTAGTCCGTCGATGGAAGTTTGCGTTTCAATGGCAAAATGAACAAAACTAGAGATTACAGATGGAAATGTTAACCGTTCTGCGTGAGAGAAATTAATAGCGTGTGTTCGTGTCTTCCTGTCTTTGTGAGGACTCAGTTTTACGCCATCAAAGTGAGGACTTCGTTTGTCAGACAGGTGTGTTTTAATAAATCACCACTCTGAAGCAGAAAGTAACCAGTGCAGTGATGTTAAAAGCAGAATATGTTCTCTTTTCCTGGCTTTAGTTAGACCCGGAAGACAGAACAAACGGGGCGTGCAAAGTACTGGAGGGGCGGAAGGGACCCAACAGCAGACTTATGTTTAGTATAGGAGCTTACATGCTGGTAATGCAGGTAGACAGGCAAGAGACAAATGCACATCAACAGGGGCAAAACAGGAACATGGAACCTAAACACAGTGACGAAACCAGGGGTATCAACAGAGCGAATCGCCGAAGGAACCGGCGTATATAAGACAAGGGACTAATGAGGGAATGAGTGGCAGGTGAGCAGTGGAACACAGGTGAACCTAATCAAAGCTGGAGGGAAAAGAGCAAAGACAGGAAGTAAATCATGACATACTCCTTGAACATAAAACAGGAAACAGACAGGAACTAGTAGGCAGAGGGAAAACGTGTCATGTCACGTCCAGGATGCACATCGATTCTTGTGCCTCTTGTTTGTGGGATGTTTCAGGAATTTCAGTCCGGTGACTCCAGCTTCGTTACACCGTTTACTATCAGCGTTGAATTTTACTGTGAAGCATCATCATCCACATTTAAACGTATCAGGCTGCTGGTGTTGAGAAACTCAGATCAACGTGATAAAATCAGCAAACGCCACTTTTCTATAGAACCTGTGGGTAAAGAAAAGATGAATAAAATGTCGTCATGTGACTCAGACAGAGATGCCCTCACTGATTCAACAGAAGCTCAACTTCTCAGCTGAGATTTTATCTTGTGGAGATTTAAACAACTGCAGCGACTCAAGACCTCAAAACTTGTCGTTTTGACGAAACAAGAGTCAAACTATTTCCCATTTTTCACTTGTGTTAAAAGCCTCCCGTTGGTTTCTTTTAAATGTGAACGTGACTCTTCCCCATAACGTCCTCAACAAGGTGGTTTTTGTGCCTAAATCTGAGCAAACCTGTGCACAGAGGTGTCCGATGTCTTCTAGATCAGCCCACGGGGCCCAACACCGCTGCTGTTTGTAGGTCATGATGTCTGTACAACGTATCACCACGGAGGTCTGGACGGTTAAAGTTACAGCCGTTGTGAGGACATGTCGGATTTTTTGTATAACTGTGCAATTAAAAGTCTACATTTTATGTGGCATTTTTCATTTAATTCTCAAACAAGTAAACTGCTGTTTGGATGCGTCATTATCCTGCAGTTCAGGACGTGACAGCGAAACTGTCCGGTTGCTGTGGTAACGCAACGTGTCAGAGGTCACCAGCAGAGTTGCAGTTTGTCCCAGTGGCCAACTGTTACTGGTGCTGCAACCCCCCCAAAAAAAATCCCCTGTTGCCCAAAAGGCGTTCAAAAATAATTCCCTGAGATTCACTTCCTGTTCCGGGAATGTCTATTTTGGGAGAAAAAAAACAAATGAAATATGTTGTCGGTGGACATTCTGCAAATATTTTCTGCATCAACATTTTGAGATTTATTTACGTTTCCTCATCGTGCTGATATGAAACATCATGGCCGGGATTATAAAGCTGCAGCAAATGAGGTTCGAATCATTTCCAGGAGACGAGACGCCTCAAACTGCAAACAAGGTCAAATATTACTTCAAAATGGTCAAGGACAAAACTTCTCCCACGCTGGGACGAGACAGACGGGTCACGGAAAGACACATTCACTTGTTTTTGGCATGTGCGCGTCGGCATCACGGACTGAAACACCGTGTTCAGTCGCCTTTATTCTCCTGCATGTTCTGACTGGATGCATTCAGTGTCCCAGCAGACACGCCGATGCTTCCAGCCTGCCGTCTCGGCGTCAACGAGGCTAAAACTAAGACGGCTGATCTCATGAGACCAGAAAACATGTTTTGTTTTTCCTTGAGTGACAGCAGCATTCACCTGGAGAAAAGGTCTCGTAAACCCGGAGCAAAACCGGGCTTCAGGCCAAATCAGGACAGCTGAGCCTGAAACCTGAGACAGGAGTTACCTGCCATTGTTTTGGGCTCCGGTGGATGAAGGAAACCCGCGAGCTGATCTGATGACCCTGTTCAACTCTCTCTGCTCTGCAGCGAACCTGACTGGCAGCGCAGGAATGTGTCCTTCCTTCAGGTGCGGCATTTAAATTTGCCCGTTTACCGTGACAGCGCTGCTGATTGACAGAAACCTCTGTGGTTGGCGTTCTGTGGAACTCAGGTGGAAGTTTCATGTACGTGACATTCGACAAAGGCAGAATCAGGTACCCTGCTGGATTCGCTCCAGTCAGGTGTCCTACAGAGGTTTAGGTTTCTGTTAATAGGAAAGTGACTGAACTTCACATGAACGTCTCACAGTTTGACCTGATGATGTTGTATCGCGTTAGTCTGAAAGTCAGGCGTTTTAGTTCCTATGTTAAAGGAATATTCCAGTGTTCTTTGTGGACTTTCAGAAAACATTGGGCAGCTTTTCCTGGTCTGGGCCTCTTAGCTGCATAAAGAGAATTTAATGCAACAACGGAGTTCTTCCAGCTGTGTGTCATATGTTTGCGTTTGTTTCTTTCCTGTTTCAGCACGACGACCCACAAGGAGCTGGTTTTCACAGTTTGCTCTTGGAAACCCTGACTGCGCAGAGTCCTGATCCCATCCAACCCCATCCAGCACCAACTGGAACTGTGAGCCAGACCTGAGCACCAGCACCAGTGTTGGACCTCACTGGTGCCCTGGAATCTGAATGGAAACAGATCCCTGCAGCAGGTTCGACATCTGTTCCATCACCTGTGCAGAAATAAATCATTTAAAAGACAGACACATGTCAAAGTTCTGTGTGGAGACGGAAGTGGAAGTGCTCACGTTGAGATACACACTTTGAAACTCCCAGAGAATGAGATTCCACAAGCTCACGATGACGACATGCACAAAACATGCAAATGACTGCTGCAATGAGGCGTGTCGTCATGATTTCACAGAATCCTCAGAACACACAGGAATGTTGCTATTTGCATCTTCAGTCTAAAGAAAATACAGCAAACGCCAACGCAGCGTTGTTTTCTGAATAAATAATGGGATGTTTCCCAAAAGGTGTTGAGCCGTAACTGAACACGACGAGCGTGAAAAGGATCTCAAAGACACAACAAAAGGCAACTTAAATAAAATAATTCAACGCATTTTTGTTTAATATTTGGCAACATTTTGAGGAATATGCAGCAAACAACAAAAATTCACTGAGATCTTCACCGAGCGTACGTGATGCCCCGTGGGAACCGCACACACCTGTACACACCTGAGGCGAGTATGTGTCCTGAAGGTTCTGCCAAGTTCTTCTTTCAACACACAGCTGTGAATCACAACACACTCTTAAGCACATATAAACAGTACACACACACACACACACACACACACTTCCTGATAGAAACCGACTGTCGTGCTCATCAAACTGTCATCCTGCCCCACGATGACGGGACGTCTTCTTCTTCTTCTTCTTCTTCTTCTTCTTCTTTAGTGACTCTGACACAGTGACAGAATCCATCTCAACACTCATTCATGCCTGTGTGTGTGTGTGTGTGTGTGTGTGTGTGTGTCCATATATGGCTCTGTGCAGCCGTGTTTTCGTGAGGTCGTGACCTCAAAGCTGCTGTGTGTTCACGGTGAGGATCATCGGCTGGATGACTTCAGCTGATGGCAACATCTATGACAAAACCCTCAACGACGTCAGATTAAATTAAATTTGTTTTGTTTGTCTGCGTGTGTGAATCCTACAGACAAGTCGTTCGTTGTATTTGCTGCCGCCTCACAGACCTGCAGCCGGATACTTACCTTCCATTAAAGTGACAATCGCAGAACCTTCCTGACATTCAAGCGGCAACAACGGGGTCAATATTCTGGACGTCTTAGTAGCTTCCTGCTTTTTAACAGGTTTAAGTGGAGCTGTTCGGTGTATTTTAGTGCATCAATCGCCACTATTTTACGCACATTAATACCCACAATGATGGCTGAAAGGAAACGTCCTACAAACCTGGAAGATAGTTTTATCTATTGAGGGTTAAATATAAAAGAAAAGTCCAAAATGCACATGGACCAGGGTCGCGACATCTAAACTGGTGACTATTTGTCCCAAATACAACAACAAACCATAAAGATTTCATCATTTATTGTCAGTAGTCAGTCGTGGATTCCTCCGCAGCAGCCATGCAGGCACTCACAGTGCATGCTGGTACATGTAGGCAGAGTCTGGAGGTGTCTGAACCTCTACTGTCTGTCTTCTGTCCGTCCACCTGCCATCATGAATTCTATATATAAAAGATATAAAATTCTTCTTGTCCTGCGAATTGAAGTTGTTATGTTTTGACATCTATAAGCTGACGTGTGGCTTCTTTAACTGAACGTCTGATACTTTCAGTTTGGTCTCGTTTACTTTCACTGATGAGTACAAGTTATTTTGACTTCTGATACTTAGAGTTACTAGATCATTTTACTTTGATGACTTGTGTATTTGAAAATCAGTATATACTGTCTACAATATATTATTTTATGTTATATTATATATTTTATTTATATGATCATATTTTACATGCATGATATTATTGCACACAATGCATTGCTGATTGTCATATATTGTATTTTCATTGTATTATTTATTATTTACACTATAATGTGTAGTACACACACTTCCTGTTTCTATTTCTATATGATGCTCAGCAAATCACTATACTACTTCAGTAAGGTGAGTATACAGCGAATACTGCAGCTCTTGTGGGCTGTTCCCGGTCTGCAGGGGTCAGTACCTACCAAAAGAGGTCCAAGGAAGGAGAACCAGCTGAACCGGAGACAAGGTCATGGGCGGCCCGTGAAGTCTGGACCGTGTGGTCCGATCCAACAGAAGAGCTTCTGTAGCTCAAACTGCTGAAACAGTGATGCTGGTTCTGATAGAAAGGAGTCAGAACACAGAGAGCATCACAGCTTGTTGCTCAGGGCGCCGTGCTGCCTGGACGTTACAGCTGATCAGAATATATTTGCACAGAAATTTGAATAAATTCAGGTACATTTATTGTTATTTATTTTATATTCATTTTAAATGCTTAAATTTTCTGCTTTAACGTGAATTTAGGATCAATGAAGCCTCATCTTATCAGTGCAGTCAGCTGGTTCACATACAGAGACACACACACACACACAGAGACACACACACCTACACACCTACACACACACACACACAGACACACACACACACACACACACACACAGAGACACACACACACACACACACAGAGACACACACACACACACGCACAGTGAAACCAGCCGCTCATGAATTTCCTGACAGACTCAGACTTGTGTGTTTGTTTTCTCAGCCTGCGTGGGCTGAATGAGGGATTACCTCGTTTCTCTCTGAGTCACCGCCTCAGTTCAAAGACCCCCTCACACACACGCACACACACACGCATGCACACACACACACACAAACACAGTTTCCCAGACTGCCTCAGGAAACTTCTGCATGTTGGTTGGCAGGCAGGTTGAACCAGAAACTGCTCAGTTCGTTGCCTAAATATAAAGAGTTTGTACTGCACACCAGTGGTGGAAGAAATATTCACATCCTCCATCCAACAGTAGTACCACAGTGACACAAATACCCCATTACAAGTATTATTACAAGTATCAAAAGTAAAAGTACACACAAATCAGGCAAATTGCTCCTGTGTGTTTTATATTATTATACTTTATATCACTGGATAATTATTACTGATGCATTAATGTGGAAATAGCACTTTAATGTTGAAGCTGGACCCAGTTTTATAAATCTATAACTGATCATAGATTATATATTCTGTGTGTAAAGTAACTTGTAACTCCACCTGTCAAATGTATGTACAATATTTCCGTCTGAAATGTAGTACAGTAGAAGTATAAAGTGGCATAAGCACAAGTACCTCAAAATTGTATGTACGGTCAGTATTTTCTACCTTTGCTGCACAAACACAGTTAATGACTGATTTATTAGTATTTTTACAAGTCAACAGTAATACAGATTAAACAGTTCATCTGATCATTAATGTCCTGTAAAACACATATGAAGAACTTCCTGTTTGTGCCTGATAAGCTCTGGTTTTATGTTCAGTCCTGCTCAGAGAGAGAGAGCATCATCGTCTGCATATCAGCTGAACCGGTCGCTGCACTTTAAGGTTTAAAGATTCTCCTCAGAGTGGCCTCATGTCCTAAATCAGCAAAGGTCAAAGGTCAGATGTCACTGCCAACCCAAAGAAGAAAAATGTTTGTGCATCATTGTCTCTCCCAGTCACACTGATACGGATTGTTTTTAAGAAGAAGTGATCTCCACCCGCCTGACGCGTCTGCAGCCTCTTCTCTTTTCTCTTCTCCTCTCTTCCCTCTGAGTGCATTCAGTTTCTTTGGGGAGTCAACATGGCGTGAGCGAAAAGGACTTTCTCCTCCGTCACGCCACCACACACTCCAGCTGAGTCTCTGAAGCTCCACCCACAGTCTGGCTCCTCCAGTGCTCCTCCCCCGTCCGTCTCTGCGGCGCTGTGCCCAGGCTCCCCTCACCCTCCTGGGGCTGAGACGCTGCCGGGTCCGGGCACTGGCTCTGGAGCTCTGCGACTTCACGACAGAAGACACAGATACAACATTTAATATCCGCGACTGAAACTAAATCAGCAGATGTTAAACTACGTACAGAGACACATTCCCACGTGCGGTGCAGACAGGAAGCTAAAAGACAGGATTTTAGGCACTTCCTTGTTGTTCAGATCGGTGCAGTACGGCAGAATTAATACAATGAAAAGCACGCCGAAAAATAGTTGTTGACCTTTTTTCCCAACCTTTTTTAAAACAAAAATGAACCAGTTACTTAACTGATACTAATAGACATTTTCAAAATACAACTAAAGCTAAATCAACCTCATGTAGTATGTACGATGCATGGCCCTGGTAAACGCTTAGTCACTACATTTGCACAAAATAATACAAATATTAACGTATCGATGTGTGCAAACCGACCTGTGCAGGTGTGCGTCTCCTCGGTGTAGATCTGCAGGAGGACGAGCGCACAGAGGAGCAGCAGCCAGCGGCGGGCCTGGTCCGGCGCCTCCCGCTGCGGGGGCCTCCTGCTCTGAGAGGCCGGGTACAGGACCCGGCGGTGGCGACGCGCCCGGGGAGGAGAGGGCCGCAGGGAGGAGGAGCAGGAGGAGCAGGAGGTGCAGGTGCTGGTTGCCTCCAGAGGCCCCAGGGCCACAGGGAGTGGTCTGCAGGAGGAGGAGGGAAGCATGATTGATGATCTTTGTTTAGTGTCTTCTTTAGTTTTCTGTCTGCTGCTGAGTTTGCAGAATTTTCTCGCTCGGTCGGCCTCAACACTGATGTCTCTCCGAAGCCTTGGGGCGCTGCTGTCGTCACGTAGCATCTACTGCTCCGCCTCTTCTGTCGGTCTTCTCCAGATTGTTATCAGAGATGCTGCCTCTGCTTCACTTGCATCAGCCCTTATTTTCTGCTCGTCTCTCTGAAAGTCTCCATCACCGGTCTGAGTCTAAATTCAGCACACGGACTGTTTATATATGTGCAGAGTAGGTGTTGTCAGTTTGCCTTGGGCCAGGTAGACCCCGCCCACCTCTGGAATTATTTTTGTTATGAGTTCAAATTATTTTTAGATGCACGCGAACTCCTTCTTCCCCACAGGAACACTTCTCCACCGCCTGCTCTTGCATCACTGCTGCAGCTGCACGAGAGGCTCGAGGTGGACGGTGAAGTGTTTCCTCGCTCTGCTGCAGAGCCCTGAATCCAGACGCGTTCGTGAGTCCACGAACATAAAGCCACAACGCTGATTACAGATTTAACTGTAACAGTAAGAGCGGCGGAGACAGATTCACCAGGAAAAGCATGAAGTACAGACTGAACCTGCAGCCTCCAGGTTACATCTTTACTCACTAAAGCAACAGCTGATGTGAAACAATATTCAAAATGCAAAAGCAAAGGGTCTTAAAAATGCCAAATTATAAGTGTTGTGGCCCCGCAGGGCCCCTTTCAGCCTGGTTGCAGTTCGATCCTTTCCTATTGTCAATCAATCAAAGACCAAACCCGTAAAATCTCATCACAACCCTAAATAGATTACATATGTTGATATATCAAGCTTTCACGGCACCATGCAAATGTAATTCAAAGCTTCTGTACTTTATTCTTTAAGTCATCAGAAAGAAGCCAGCAGAATTAACATAAATCATCCCGTGTGGACAAAATATTTCAACAAAATTGTGCAAAACTTCAAACCTACAAGACAGCAACAAAATCTGAGGTCCCGCCGCGGACCGGACAGATAGACAGTCATAGTTTAGCATAATGGACCGGACCGGACTGGACGTTGGGAAAAGAAATCAGAAGAGAATATTTCTGCGTCTGCTACCGAGTGACTTTTAAATGATACATCTTATTGGGATTATGATCAGAAAATAAAATAATACCACGCTGTAACTTGCCCCGCAGCAGGAAGTGAACCCCGGTCACTCAGGTGGAAACCAGGACCCAGAACCACTAGGCCACAGGGACTTTCACAGTGTTCATTTGATTAAGACGTTTGCAGGATGTTGTGTTCACACAACTAGGCCATGTGGGACGACAGTAAATCTTCTCAATTCCTGCAGGAACCTGCACATCACTGACAGCTCCCACCAGGGTCCACATGGAAGCAAAAAGCTTTTAGCGACAATAATAATGGTGCAATAATGGTCCTGATCCAGGATCCAGGTCTTCATGTTTGGACATCTTTAATGCAGGTTGATGAAGGTTAGTTTCTGCAGGTTCTTCCTTCAGTCTGATCTACTTCCTCTCTCTGAGAGTTCGCTTACGGAGAAGTTCATCCGTTCTTAATGAAAAAAGAAAAGAAAAAAAACAGTTAGACCATATCCTCACAAATGTGGACTTGAACCCAGACCACCTGGGTGGAGAACTAGAATTCAGACCAGCTAAAACAGTCAGGTCAACAGGTCCAAGAGATCTGGTTTTACTTATATGAAGACACAAGCAGCTGAAGACAGCTCAGCAACAGTGTCAGCAGAAAGTCAGAAGTCAGTGTTTGTCGGTCCTGATGGTCCAGAGGTGAAGGACGCTGACTGGCAACGTGGAGACGTGGGATCAAACCCCGACTCCGCCGACGTGAGGTACGTCACTCAGGTGTATGTGTGTCTGTCTGTGCTCAAACCAAACAAAACCAAACAAAACTAAAATCAAAACTCAAAACCTCAACCAAACTCAAACAAAACTCTAAAACCGTCCAAAATTGCGTTGCGTTCATTTCCCGTCGTGAATTTCCGCCTTCGTCCGACTGCAACAAACCTTCAAGGGAACAAGCAAAAGGTAAGTCCAGGTGGGTCGAGCGAGCTGGCTTGATGAAAGCCAGCAAGTGAGACGACTTTTTGTGTCTCGTTACAGAAACTTATTTTTTATTTCTAACAAACAAAACGCGTAAGAAAGTGTTTTCAGAACCAAAACAGCTCTAAACCGCGAGAGAAAAAACAGGACAGTGTTGGAAAGAACACACTGACATTGTCTTGCAATTCCTGTGATTCCATTTTAAATTTAAAAGACAAATAGGCCGACCAATCACAACACACCAGAGGATATCACACATCCTCACACACATGAGGATAAGTATACACACATAATATGAAGCTTCCGATCTTTAACCTTTGGGTTCTCTGAAAGAAATTGTTCCTTCAGAATATAACGATGCACATTTAGAAATACAGTCACAGCATAAAGTACTCCTCTCCTCTCCTCTCCTCTCTCTCCATACCTCCTCTCCTCTCCTCTCCTCTCCTCTCCTCTCC
>JAVQJF010035033.1:0-64491 GCA_036023855.1 Gadopsis marmoratus | reverse complement strand
CCCCCCCCCCCCCCCCCCCCCCCAGCGAGTGGAGGAGGCAGACCTGCCATGTTACCTAGTCCGCTCTAGCTGAGGCGTCTGTGAAGAGTTCGGCTGTGACGGAGAAGGCGGTACAGGACAGGACATCTGGGTGTACATGAGGACCGACAGGCGCCGCCTGGGTACACGAGAGCCTCAGCATGCACCGAATAACGGGGACCGCGGGGGGGGACAGTTTAATAGAGATGAGCCCAACGGACTCGTTCAACGGTGAGTAACGTTTCCCTAAAAGGTTGGCGTCACCGGGTCGGTCTGCCCTCCAGCTGCGGGTCCCGTCGTCCTACATTTCAAATGTTGCTGTGAAGTTGATGTGTTGATCTTTATTCGTTTCTGATCATAAGACCGTCCTAGTGGGAGACTAAGCTGAGGTTGGTGCTGCCCATATTCTGTACGGTCTTAAGAACTTGAACAACAAGAACCTTTTGAGGAATCGCCTGCTAAAAGAATATACCGGCATGTAGCTAAATATAGAAGCCTTCTCACATGGCAGCAAAACCATAACATTTCTGTTATGTTGACAACATGTAAAATCAGATTCATGTCATTGGAATATTTTGGAAATGCCTTCCTAGGACAACAACCTGTACCACGTTTCATATTAAAAAAAAAAAAAAAAAGTAATATCAGCGCAATTATTTAAAAATATATCCACATTGCACATTCCCCTTTTATGTTATAACCAGGTCGTAGTCTTTCCTTCCATGAAAGCAGCAGCGACATACAGCCAGCCAGCCTCTGACAGCTGGCCTGCTTACTGGAAACACTTACAGGCAGCCACTTTGTCTACCAGTAAAACCCCAAGTTCCTCTCTGGTTCTGGCTAAATGTGAATTTAAAACAAAGTATTAAAAGAGGAATACGCTTTCAGCCATATATGGTGTAGCTGAGTGAATCACCCTGCATCCTCTCCAGAAACCCTTATCTTGTATGAATCGATGTAAAAGTGTCGTGTTTCATCTGCAGCACAGAGAGAATCATATTGTACTGTAGCAGTCTAGCTGCGACTGACGTGTGACTGATCACTGCAGGATCATGAACTGTAGTTGCCGTTACCTTGGTGTTGTGTGTTTTATGGTGTGTGGAGATAACAGTGGAAGCAGTGTTTTTCCGCGAATCACACTCACGGCTCCACAACATTAAATCCCAGTAACGCTCCAAATCCTGAGCACTTTAATATAGAGCTACATACATTCTACAACGGCGTCTGCTGATAGAAAGCAGCCTCTTTGCAACATCCACGAACCATCAGAACTGAATTGTATTCCTATTGTATAACCTAGGGCTAGCGTTTTTTTAACGTTTTAAATATACATTCAAAATGTTTTACTGTTACTGTTACATATCCCCAGACTGCTGGTATTTCAAGACAACACATCCCGCGTGTAAATTAGTTAAAAACATAATCTGAGAGGCTTTAAATGTCATTTTAAGGTAAATCCGACCGCTCACTCAGACAAGCCAAAACATGTGGACAGCTGAAGGGCTCATAGTTTGCTTACAAGCTCGTTGTGCACTGTAGATTTATCTTGTAGGTACAGATTCCCAAACTATTCGTGGCTGTGTTTTCACCGCGCACATTCAGACCAACTTGGATTGTCACTTGTTGCATCAGTGCTCACCCTTCCGGTAATGGATTTCATTTATCAGGCATTGCCATGATTCTGTATGTGAACTGGCCTGTTAAAGCAGGTGTATGTGTGGCACCTGAAAATTGCAACTCCAACGTGACGACGAAATCAGAGAAACCCACCCACTGTGTTTATATACAACACGTAGCAGTTGGAAGTGAGGCTGCTGAATAAATGGTAACATCTTGCAAGGTGGCAGGCAGTGGTAAAAACTATGGGTGCAAGACACCTATACAGATACTAAAGAGTAGTAATAGCTTGTGGATCATATCCGTTTTTTGTTTTTTTTCAATAAACCAGCAGTTGTATTTTATTTGTGTAAATAATGTACATGAGGGCATGAGGTTTGCTCTCTTGAGTCTGTTGGGTTGCTGTGGTTATAAAGAAAGAGACAGATGCAGCCTTGTGGCATTTCCACAGTGATCAGCTGCTGTCTTGAACAAAGGCTTAACTGTGGAGGCTTCTTAGCTAGGTGGGAAAAGACTCTTGGCATAGCTGAATGGTTAATGCTGACTGCTCTAATACTGCGTCCAACTGTGCAAAAATATGCTCAGCTGTTCGAGAGGAATTCTCATATGTTGTGAAATAAATATAGTTTGGAACAAATCACAGCAGTCCAAATCAAAGTCTGTGTCATAACTGTGTTTTAGGGAAGATGAAACAAGAAGTTGGCTTTAACGTTGCTAAACACTGTAAACGTCTATCAGAAAGGGTGGCTTTAAGTCTGAATCTGCTGTACTGTGTCATATTGTACTGCATAGGACTGATTATCAAGCATTCTTCAAGGGGTCACTGCAGCTGGATAACAGTCTCCTCTAAACTTCCACATCCTGCCAAAGATACTGGTGACAGTAATCATACTGTGTACGCAGATGGTAACATCAGGCCTGATTTTCATATCCTAAATACTTAGTCCAACAAAATAAATAGCTGCATCACAAGTTGTTCCAGTTATGGAGTGGGGCCTTTATGATAAATGTCATTCATTTTAGTTTTGAACCCACTAACGTATATTTAGTTGACTTTGTGTGTAGTAGCGTAGAAACAGAGAAGGCTGACATATTACAAGGTTCTGAATGCTTGTTTCAGGTCTGCGTCAGCACATTTTTTATGTTGAGTCCAGACTAAATATAACCGCTCAAGAGACCTTCAATTAGGACATTTGCAACACAAACACAGAGGCTGAAACCTTCTTTATTTTTTTAACCATAGTGTTGAAAACTATACTTGATGTTTGTTTCACTTCTCCGTCTGCCCTGCCATTTGTTTATGTAAATCTTTTTTCTGAGTATGTTCTCTAGGAAGGGTGTAGTTGCAATTGACAGGAAACAAAGGGCAGAACAAACTAGAACTTCATCGTGGTTAAAGCCATGTTTCATCTCACAGGCAGCTTTTGCTTTCAAACGCAATGACAAAGTTTACCAGACGTCTCAGTCTTGTTTCCTGCGGTGCCTCCTGTCCTGGTAGAATTGTACCACAGTATCATAGTTGTGCATATTCTATCACAGTGATCCTGTTAAGTCATACTGTCTGGCCCGTCGGAGCGCTGCCACCAAATGCTGTGCAGATATAGACCTCAGCATTGGCTGGCTGTTGACTCAGGCAGCTGTTCATATGCCTGAAACGTAACTTTACTGCCACCAACCTGCCTGTGTGAAATTCACTGTGCTGCTTGCTATTATTCTTTTACAGTGGTTAGAGAATAATGCCATAATTAACGTAGTTAATTCTATTATTAATTCGCTGTTTGTTATCTTACTGTCTTGCAGATGAAATAAATGGCTACCACCAACATGCCTCATCCAGCACAGGATCCTTCGAGCAGGGACCATCAGTGGTAAACACCGAAATCACCTCATGCTTATATTCATTCAGCACCTTCATACAGCTGTTTCTGTAAAGGAATGCATTTTGCCTTGATTGTCCAGTCTGAGAGAGAGAGCTTCTTTTCATACAAATTCCAGATCGTGACTTCATAACACACCATTTAGCTTGTGGATCTCAGTAGAGCTCAAAACTAATAGTGTCAGCTTTGGGATTACCTATTTGTTTTCTAATCCAGCCATAATAGTTTACAACCTGCAAATGAGAGAGTCAGCGATAACCATTATGCTCCTGTCTATTCTCCCCCTTTCACATTGTACTTAAAGTCTCCTCTAACGCCTGATGTGTGTGTAGAGACCTGTGAGTCTCTCAGCACCAGCCTGGCCTCCCTGGCCCCCTCCGACCACACCGACAGTCCACAGTTTGAGGCTCAGACCTTAGAGCAAATCAGTTCTTTGACTGGGGTAAGACACCAGTCGAGGACACAGATGCATGCTGCTGTGTCAGTATCTGCGTGTTTGTGTGTCATCTCACATCATCTCTAAACTCAAGCCTGTAACTGAGACATACCTCTCTGTGCCCATGCCTGACATATAAAATGTGTTTTTTTTAGTGCCATGAAGTGTATTTGAACATAATCTGCAGTCATGTGTAAATGCAAGTGTGGAGTGTCTGACATTTTGCTGTGATCACCTCTGTAAGGTTGCTGCCACAGTTTTAGATGTATGCTGGTGAATTTGTTGTTAGGCTTTCCCTTACTATCCACTCGGTTCCTCCACAGCTGGCGAGAAAGCGGGCGCTATTCCTGAAGTTTCGTTCCAGGGTATGGCATGGTAAAACAGGCTTGTGATGTGATGCAACTTACTATTGCATATGCCTGCCTGCCTGCCTGCCAGCCAGCCTTTATTTCCTTCTGGACGAATGTCTGTTCAGTCCACCTGCATTAGATATTCAGAGAACAAAGCTTGTACATCATGGTTGAAATCAATACACATTTCTTGGTAGAGCGAGAGCTGATGTAGGCTTCAGGAAAGCATGTTTTTAATGGAAACATTCTGGCATGAGCTATGTGTTGATGCATCATCAGAGTTCATTAAAAATGGGAAAGGCCTTTTCATCTGCTTTGTTCTCACCCTTGATAATCGTCTGCTTCACTGAAGAGAAAACAACAGCCTGGTGGTGTTACAGCACAATTAGAAAGTGCACACTTACACACACACACACACACACGCACACACACACACATGCAGATTTGCACATGCACTGTATACCGTATTTGTAATTTGCCTAGCTGTATTTATGGGTGTGTATGCAGTCTATACTGTAATTACGACCCTGCCCTGTGCTCATGACAGGACTGAACTTTGCTGTGGCTAACCATATAACGTGCTGTAGGCTTCTTCTTTTGAATCCTGAAATGTGGACTTCCTTAAACGGTGTGTAACTCATCTTATTGAAAAGTGGAAGCATTACCCTTTTTAACAGCAGCTAATCTTTAGGAGGGAAAGCCCGTTCTAGTAATCTGGCTGCCTCCAACTAAAGGCTACGATTTAGCCAAGTGGAAGATCACATCAAGGAGTTTTAAATGGGAGGTTGCTGCACATCTATAAATTGTCTCTGTAATGAAGAATGAAAACGAAAGCCAAGTGTATGGTCCTCCCCTTACAAGAAGTTTGGGGTTGTCAGTGTGAACCTTTCGAGAGACTCTCTTAACAGGGCAGCTGTGGCTCAGAAGGTAGCACAGTTTGTCCTTTAATTCCAGGGTTGGTGGTTTGATCACACCTCTTCCAAGACACTGAACCTTGAGTTGTCGATTTAGGTATGTGAATGGATGAATAAGACGAATCTGGGAACAGTTGAAAGTGAAATCCATTTAACCAGATGCAAATCTGGGAATTTGAAAGTTAAGTTTAGCTCTGGAAAAAAAAACTATCTTTCCTGTTTTCAGAACAAGCTTGAGGTTTGCAATCATATTGCAATAAAATGAAGCTATGATCCATAGATATAGTATCTGGTAGCCATTTACTAAATTTGATTAACAGTACAGAACTATGTTCTTTGCAAAAAGGTATAAGACTCTTCAGTTTGATACTGTAAATAAAACAGGGAAAGAAGAGAATTGCACCCTTGCCATTAGATGTTGTGGCACTAATATCAGAGTGCATTAGAGAGTTTACAGTGTGTTGAAGTGTAGAAAATTAAGCTAAACAGGGGAGTCATAGGGTGGAGAGAGAATTCTACATTTTGATGATTATTTAAAAGCAGAGAGTTCCCCAGTTTCATAGAAGATCTGTTCCAAACTCTTTTAGCTAAGATAAAAATGCTTTGGAAGTAATATTTTAAAGAAGCCCCTCCCTGAAACTAGTAGCCTAGTCATCTTACACCATGTTGTGCACGTACTCTCCTTTATTAAGATAAAAGATGTACATATGTCTAAACACCCAGTAGTTAGGGATTAGCTGGCAAATGTATAGAACTCTGTGGCTTGTACCAGCTGTGCTGAGCAGTAGCAGGTCTCGGCAAATACACTGATTCCATATGGCTGATCTGTAATTACGGCAAATTAGAGAGTTTCTGCAGCGACGTCCCAGTTAAAGAAAGCAACCACCCTGCCACGGTCAACATGGTCCAATCTAGTCTGGAAAGTAATGCAGACCAGTGGTTAGAACGTATGCATAATTTGGGATAAGAGAACCGTAAAAAGGTTGAACACGTAGACACGAATGTTCCTACGAGTTAGTACAGTACGAATCAGGATGGTTGATCCAGCTGTAGAGCTAAAAGCAGCTGTCTCACTTACAGTAAATCACTACCTTTGTAGACAACATGTCTTAGGCACGTGCATTTTCCATTGATAGTGTCCCATATGCACTTTGTACACCATTGTGGTAAGGTCTCCAGATTGTTAAATTGATTAATTTCAAACAGTCAAGTCAGACTGGGAAGATTATGCACCAGTGATCAGTTTTGGTTTCCTGCAGTTCATCCTTATCAGCCTTATTTGGAGCAGATTTCTTTATGTGGTCAGTTGGCTTTCCAGCTGAGGTTTTTCTGGTTATCTGAAATATTAGACCGCATGTGTGAGGGACTCTCCTGATGGTCAGTGTTGTGCAGTACAGTGATGTCACCTCCCTTTTTCTGATGCTGTGCTCCTATTACATTAGCTAGCTGGCAGCCGCTATGCTCTCCCCGTGCTGCTGATGTCATCTCTAGGAGTCTCCTCCACTTCTCTCCTAGTATCGCTCCACCCTGCCTCCCTCCCTCCCTCCCTCTCTTTTTTCTGAATGTCCGAGCAAGTGAGGGCTGTTCCTGGGAGATGAGTGGACTGGATGGAGCTCCTCTGGCTGGGGGACCAGTGGAGTGAGAGTGAGGGAAGCAGTGCTTTCAGGGCCGGACTGCGCTCCCTGGAGAGAGGCAATTTTGCTCTAACAGGCAGCCGGACGTTCCGCTGATGCATAGTAACCATAAAGGGCGTGGGCCATGGAGGTAAAGTGCTTTTCCTTTCCCCCCTACCCCCACAGCGCTGTGCTGTCCAACAGGGCAAACTCTGAACTACAGTACAGTACCCAGAGATGTGGCTGAGGCTGGTGTTGTCATTTTTGTGATGCTAAATGGTCTGAGTTCTCTGCAGTCCTGTGTAGGTAGCTACTCTAGTGATGTGTAGTGATGACAGAGGTTCATGGTACATGGTTATTTTTAGCTTTCTGAACAGCTGAGGCAGCACCAGCAACAGTCATGCCTTCCTTTCCTCCCTTTAAGCATTCCTTTAGCGAAGGCTGGCTCGTGTGGTTCGATCCAACACAAGAGCTTCTGTAGCTCAAACGGCTGAAAAGGTTCATGGTGGTTCTGATAGAAAGGTGTCAGAATACACAGAGCATCGCAGTTTGTTGCACATGGGGGCTGCGTAGCTGCAGACCGGTCAGCGTGCCCGTGCTGTCATCATGTTATGGCTGATCGGTGTATGTAACATTATGTCTTTCATTTCTTTAAAAACGTATTCTCGTCTCGCTCAATACATTCCATAAAGGCGACACAAGCAATATAAAACATCTTAGTCATAGCAGATTTCCTCCATTTAGCATGCTGTGTTTGTTTGGAGTGTAAATATGACAGTATATCAGTAGAGTAATGTGGTGTGGAGGCCTTGTTCTTTGGGTTTTGCTGTTTAGCCACTGACACATGCTGTAGTTTGACTGTGTGGTCTGCTGTGCTGAATGCATCCAAAGACTGAGCTGATCCGGTATCAGCGTATGCATGTATGTGTGTGTGTTTAAATGTTGTGACCTCTGTTCTATGCCGTTATAGATCGACAAACAACAACACAGTAAAGACTCTGTATTCTTCCGTGACGGAGTGCGCCGGATTGATTTTGTCCTGTCCTATGTTGACGATAAAGATGGGGAGAGAAAACAGGTAAGCAGCAACCTCTTGGTACTGTACAAGTTACATTTCACAAGTTCACTAACTGCAAACATGATGTTTGTAATAACTGATGTTCTGTTTCTTGATGTATGTTTAACAGTGTTGTTATTGTTGTATTTCCAACTCAGCAGAATGACAGCAAATATTATTCATTGCGACCAGAACTAAATATCTTGAAATCCTAAAATATCACTCAAATGAACAGCTGACATCATTTCCACTTCTTTATTTAAACAGTAACAATTGCTTCTTACAGGATATCCTCAGAGTTCACAGTTTCTGTCAGCAGAATGCACTAAATGCCACAACACTGATAAAGTTCGATAAACTCTTGTTATTCTCAGCTTGTGATCCTCTCAAATTTTCTCTGAGAAGGTCACTTCCAGATATAGACTTACAACTTTATTCTCTTATGTAAATCAACTTTCAAGTGTTTTCATACTGTCGCTGGCCACATATTTTTTCGTGGCTAGTCTCTTTAGAGTGCTGAAAGACTTTGTCTTTGCTGTCTTCACATCTTGTGTTACCACTCCCTGGGTATGAGGCAGTTTTTTACCCACAGCCTCATCAGTGATTCAACACTCACACCTCCGGCCTGGTCAGGATCTCGACTCATTTTTTCCACTGTAGGAGGAAGGGCAAACAAGAGGCCAGTTCCTGTGTATTATCCACATGTGTTGTAAAATGAGACAGTAAGCACGGAGGTCTATTTTGTCAATGTCCAATGATATGAACAATTCCTTTCTATAGGCCCGTTTCTGAAAACATTAAACCTAATTCCAAATGCCATATAGTAACATTATACTGTATGATACTATTGCACTACTGCAAGTAAATTTCACTACCTGTTTACACTCGTGACTGCTATGGAAAGTACTGAGCCAACTAACGCTGCCGTGGCTTTAACAATACAAGTTTAGTTTCATACCACTTTTTTACCTGCTGCACTGACTGTGACTCCATGTTCACAGTTTCTTTCCAGATGTGCGCTCAACACATTTCATCTCACAGTGACTTAATAAGATTTGTTCAGTTGTTGAAGTTGTTGTACTAATTACGTCACAGATTCTGGCTTGATATACTTATACAATGGCAGTAAAGGAGCTAAGCCAATAAATATATGTATGTATGCTTGTTTTCTTCTAAAGGAGAGGAGGAAGGTGTATGAGGCCAATCTAGTGAATGTCGGCCTGGAGCTGGAGACTGAAGATAAATCTGTAAGTTATTGATTTGATTATGTCTAATGTAAAAGGGAATTAAGTGGCCCAAGAAAATATTTGTATATGTGTGTGTATATGATTTCACATATCTGTGTTCTGTTGTTGTTTTTTGGCTTTTTTTAAAGAATTCTTCTTGTTTTTACAAAGACAAAAATACCAACACTGCCGTTTATCTTTAAACTATATAGTCAACAAATCATGAATTTCTCATAAAACCTGTAAAAAGCACTTTTCAGGGACTTTTAGTTTATGAACCAGTAGTACTTCACTCATCATACTGTGACACCTGTCTCACTGTCATTACCATCAGGAGTCAGAAGATGGAAAGACTTATTTCGTGAAGATCCACGCTCCATGGGAAGTGTTGGCCACCTATGCAGACGTGCTGAAGATCAAGGTCCCGTTCAAGGCCAGCGACATCCCAGACAACAGCGAGATGCCCATGAAATGGCTGTCCACCCCTTTTCGTCTGCCGGAGCACGTCATGCACCCTGAGCCAGACTACTTCACAGCTCCCTTCAACAAGAGCAAGTCTGACTTCTTCCTTATCGACGACAAAGACACGTTCTTCCCTCCTTCTACTCGCAACAGGATAGTAAGGATGCTTTGACCATGACTTTCTTATCTTGTTTGTGATCTTCAAATTGAAACATTCCCCTTACATTCAGATGAACTCTTTGCAATAAATACTGCAGTTCGGTTTGCAGGCCTGCACGTGTTACTCTTTAGTTGCATTTTTGAAAAGGCTTATTTAAACGACTGAGCTTCAAATTTTGTAGGTTATGTCTAGAAGAATTGAATGGCTATTATCTGTAATTATCTGTAATCTGAACACAAGCAACTTTATAATTGTGTTTGTAGCTTTTACAATTTTCAAGCCTCTGAGCAGCAAAACACTATCTCCTTCTATTCCTCTCTCTGCCCAGGTCTACTACATCCTGTCCCGTTGCTCGTACTTCAGGGATGAATGTGGAGATAAAGACAAGAAGGGAATCAAAAGGCTACTCAACAACAGCACCTACACTGCCGCCTTCCCGCTGCATGATGTGAGCCTCGTTTGGTGAACGTTTTTATCATTGGAAAAGACACAGTGTCTTTCTTTTCTTTCCAAAAGTAACAGCCTGTTAGCGGCAGTGCTGGATGTTGCATTGCGAGGATGAATACCTTTTCAGTAACAAAATGAATGTGGTAGTGAACTGTGTGCTTCTGTGTGCATGCAGTGTAGATACTGGACAAGATCGAGGGATGCTAACTGCGAAAGTGAGAGATACAATCTCTACAATCACTGGGCCAGATTTTTCTGTTTCTTCAAGGAGCAGCCCCTCAATCTTATAAAGTAAGACCTGAAAACAAAGGAGTCATATCTGGTGTTTATTTACTCAACATTATTCTGGCAGCAGAAGAATTTGCAGCACAAAAGTTGTATTTTTCTCTTCACCAGGAAGTATTATGGAGAGAAGATAGGTATTTATTTTGCATGGCTGGGTTTCTACACCGAGATGCTGTTGTTTGCTGCAATAGTCGGAACAATTTGTTTCCTCTACGGATTCCTCACCTACGATGACAACGAGTGGAGGTGATTTTCACCAAGATATATCAGCCTGATTTGTTGGTCTTTCAGATGCCATCGTGTTTTAAGTATTATTATTACTAATGTCATTGTTCCTTTTTTTGAAAAATGTCATTTTCCCACAGTAAAGAAATATGTAGTGAGGAAATTGGTGGCAATATTGTCATGTGCCCGCTGTGTGACAAGAAATGTGGTTACTGGAAACTCAACTCAACATGCAACTCCTCGTGGGTGAGACATCCTGACTTTGTGACCGAGTTGTTTTTGTTCATCATGGTTCATTTTCTATCTGCATTGTGTGATATTTAAAGGGGAGTTGCAGCTAAATTTCAACAAATCTGTTTTTCTTAATCTCACTGTTTCTCAAACATGTTCTTCTTTCAGCAATCGCACCTGTTCGACAATGTGGGAACAGTGTTTTTTGCCATATTTATGGGGATTTGGGGTGAGTAAAAATGTCTGCTCTCTGCATTTCTGTATTTTCTAACCCAGTGCACCACCTAGTGGGCGCTGTTGAACTATTATTTGTCATTTACAATCACTGTAACTCACTGTATTGAAATTACCTATTTACCCAAATCACAAAATAAAACACATGTTCTCATCTACCAAGGTTCTGAGATCTGACAGTTATGCCACCACACACCAATATAATAATAATAATAATAATAGATTATTAATAGATAATAATAATAATAAAATTAAACTGAAAACAAATATTCTCTGCAGTGACACTGTTTCTAGAGTTGTGGAAGAGGCGGCAGGCTCGTCTCGAGTACGAGTGGGACCTGGTCGACTTTGAGGAGGAGCAACAGCAGCTGCAGCTTCGGCCAGAGTACGAGTCCAAGTGCACCAACCGCAAGCTGAATCGCATCACTCAGGTGTTTGTGTGCTTATGAAATACTAATATATTATACTATTTTAATGTGCTGGTCTAGGTCTATGTAGCTTCCACAAGGCTTAATCAGAGAGATATACTGTATGATAGTAAAGATTACAGTATCTGTTGTATTTATCAGATACAGGTTCGTTATACTGAGTTGGTTGCAGTCATTCCTTAGGCCAGTTCCTGGACAAAAACAATGGTCCGAATGGAGACTCTTTGATTAAGAACAATATTACTAAGTGATAGTGACTGACACAGACTTGTAAAATGAACACAAACAGGGTGCTGTAATTTGCCTTGACCAAAACCCACCCGTCTGTAGGAAACCGAGTGGGTTCTTGAAAGGACTGCTCCAGATGTAATGGGGAAATTGTGCCTGTGCTGGGCCACCGTGGTACTCTGGGTAAGGGTAGCACTTAGCGTGGAATGCCAAATTGCGGAGGAAGAGGTTTTGGTGTGGTGGAGTTTGTGTGGATAACAGATATTTCTGGAAAGACTCAGAGGCACAAGTTTCCTTCTGTACCACATCATTGTTTCTCTCGTGGATCAGTATCTTGAAAGAGTTTTTTTGCAAAAGCATTGCTTCACCAGGAGACCACTAGATAAAAGAATTGGTCTCGGACTGAAATGCCTACACAAAAGAGCTCTGATTGGGCGACCTCACACGGCCCTGCATCGGACGCCAGTGGTAATAAAAGGAACCTGGCCTTTTAGAGCTGTCTTTTCAGGATATAACAAAGGGTGACTGACTCCTGTGTCCATGCTTTGCTTGCTTATGATTTAGGAAATGGAGCCATACTTACCCGTAACAACCAAGTGTGCACGCACATGTCTGTCTGGAGCCACCGTCCTGTTCTGGGTGAGCATTGTATCGTTAGTACACTTTATGAATCTAAATTGCTTCCAACGACCACTTGTACCTTTTTGACTTTCCCATCATACTGTTCATCATCATTAATATTCGACCAGGGCCAGTATGTATCAAACTAAAACAAATGGAGCTCACTTAAATAATTATTGGGAGCTGACACCAAGTCAGAACACTGAGGAATGTTTATGCATGGCACGAAATTCTTCTTAGAACCCGTTTAAGACCAGTGTTTTAGGGCTTCATACATATCGGCCCAGATTTGATTAGTGTTGTATACCCTTCTGTACCATGCGAATGCGTTAACAGGAATTATTATTATGTTAGATTTCTTTTCATGGGGCATGGGTGCACACTTCAAGCATTACAGTTACTCCTAACATCTATGTTGGCAATAATTCACCTTGCTTCATTCATATGTCTGTGTGTTTTGGTGTTTTGAGCTTGCATCACGATTGGTCCGTTGTTCTCACTGTACTTCTGTCTCGTGAATTGCTGTGCCATGCAGTCGTCTTTCACGTTGTCACTGTTGTCTCTGTCCTGAAGATCTCATTGATCATTGCCTGCATCATTGGGGTGATAGCGTACCGCCTGGCGGTATACGCAGCCTTCGCCAGCATCATGAAGGACAGTCCCACCACAAACCTGCAGGTGGTTGGCCCCTTAATCACGCCACAGCTGGCCACCTCTGTCACTGCCTCCTGCATCAACTTTGTCATCATCATGATCCTCAACCTCATGTATGAGAGAGTGGCTATTTGGATCACTGACATGGGTGAGGGTCACAGCGAGAGAGCGAATCCCAGATTATTAAATTTCTGTGTCTTTATGTATCCATTATCTGTTTCATAATGAAGCATGTATTCCTTTTATGATTTATGTATTTAAAATCTTTTTATTTTGTGACAGAAATTCCCAAGACCCACCTGGAGTATGAGTACAAACTGACGGTGAAGATGTTCCTCTTCCAGTTTGTCAACTACTACTCGTCCTGCTTCTACGTGGCTTTCTTTAAGGGAAAGTTTGTCGGCTATCCTGGAGATTATGCTTACATGTTTGGCAAGTGGAGCAAACTGAGGAACGAAGAGGTACCAGATACAACGACATTACATTGTATAAGATTGGCACTGGTAATTCAACTTGAGCCTGAATTTGAGTTAATGTGCGTTTTCTTCTCCTCCCTCCTCTATCCCACCGTGTCTGCATTCAGTGTGACCCTGGTGGTTGTTTGATTGAGCTGACCACCCAGCTGGTGATAGTGATGACTGGTAAACAGGTGTGGGGCAACATCCAGGAGGCTCTGGTCCCGTGAGTATTCCCAACTTAACCGACCATCCAGAGCACAATTCATCAGCATACAGAAAAGCAAAAAGGCATACAGTGGGGTTAAATTCACACACACTTTTAAAGGCTTTTAAAGCATCACACATAAATACATCAGCCAGCCTGCAAGATGATTTAGAAATGTATTTAAAGTGATGTCTTCATGCATCCACTAACTACTACATTAGCTGCTTTGGCTTCAGATTCATGGTTTTAATTAACTAGGACAATTGAATAGAACAGCAATCGTTACATTATTAGTAAAACCTGTGCTACTATGATAAGTCAAAATGTCTGCTGTGGAAAGGCCTGTTACCAGTGGCTGCATAATCAGTTTCCAGTCAAAAAGAGTAAACTAATAAACCTTGACTTTTACGCTCCGTTCAGATGGAAGGGTTAGAAACGCTGTCATCTCTTTATAGCTATTGTTTACAGTGCAATAGGCCAATATGGCTGTCAGAAGGTGAATTATGTTGCCTCAAAGCTCTCTATCTCCCCCCTGTGGCCTTCAGGTGGCTGATGAACTGGTGGGGCAGCAGGAAGGCACGAAACCACCCAGAGAGTCTGTACAGTCGCTGGGAGCAGGACCACGACCTGCAGGGCTTTGGACAGCTGGGCCTCTTCTATGAGTACCTGGAAATGGGTAAACATTCAGTACAAAGTCAATCCATCACACAGAGAGAGAAAGATTTAGATTAGATACACATACTTAAAAGCTAGGCTGCAGTCAAGACCAGGCCTAGAGCAAAACTGAGACAAACAGGTGATTACCTAATACTGCAGCAAAGTTGAGGAATATACGCAATCACAGATTTTAAACTAGATAGATGCAGTGACTTCTGAGCTTCTGCAGATGGTGCTGTTTCCATCCTACTGTCTCTCACTAACCTCTCTCTTGTCTGTGTCCCAGTGATCCAGTTTGGTTTCATCACGCTGTTCGTCGCCTCCTTCCCCCTGGCTCCGCTGATGGCACTTATCAACAACATCATCGAGGTTAGAGTGGATTCCTGGAAGCTCACCACTCAGTTCAGACGTCCTGTGGCAGCAAAGGCCCGCAGCATCGGAGCCTGGCAGGAGATCCTCAATGGAATGGCCGTACTCTCGGTTGTCACAAATGTGAGTGCTGGACTGCGCATGTGTGCTTTGCATCTGCGCACTGTCTACCCGGTTTTACTTCTAGTTTTCCTCACACCGTTTCTTTCCCCGCTTTCTAGGCGTTCATTGTGGCCTTCACCTCTGATATGATCCCTCGGCTCGTGTACATGTACGCCTACCAGCCAGAGGGTGAGATGAATATGAAAGGCTACATAAACAACAGCCTGTCGGTGTTTAATATCTCTGAGATCCCACTGATCAACAGGCCTGAGGAAGGGGAGAACCCTTTCTGGTTCAACAGCTCCATCACTACCTGCAGGTGTGTATGAAAGACCAAGAATGTTGGTATAGGCCATGTGTCCACTTCTATGTTAATATTTGACAGTGGTGGAAGAAGTTCTCGCATCCTTTGCCTAAGTACAAGATGTGTAAAAATACTCTGTTGCAAGTAAAAGTTCTCCAAATTTCAAAACTACGTGATTAAAAGTACAGGATTGTTGCCAGCATTAAAGTATCAAAATATAAGTATTCATTAGGCAGAATGGCCCCTTTCACAGTGTTAAATATATAACATTAGTAGATTATTATTATGGATGCATTAAAATCTAAGTAGCATTTTAATGTAGCTAGTTAAGTGAACTATTTTATAACTTCGTATTGGGTAGTTCAAAGAGCTTAAGTATAAAGTACTTAAACTTGACTCCAACCTGATCTTGTCTAATGAGCCACAATAGTTGCAGGGTCTTTATTTCATAATAATGTATCATATTCTAGAGGTTTTACGTATGTTTTGTGTTTAAAAAGTAACTTAAGTAAGCCAAAGATAATGTTTCGGTCTGAAATGTAGTGGTATAAAGTAACAACATTCTCAAGTACAAATACTTAACAGTTGTACATATTTGAGTAAATGTGCTTAGTTACTTGTCATCACTGATATATGATACATGATGGTGTGAAATAGATTAGTGCCTTCTGGACACAATGTGGTCTCCAACAGAAAGGTTAATTTTTTCGCAAAGAATTTAAATGTAGTAAAGCCTCAAATGCAGCTCAGCTAAACTCAACTGGCACATGCACTTTACTTAACATCACTATTTAACTTCAGATTTAAATGTTGCGTGGTTAATATTGTATGTGTTCGTCTTATTTAAAAAAAAATAAGATATAGATGTAAGATATTATGATGTAGTCTGCACCATAATACTAGAGTAATTATTACTTCCTTTTCCTTTGCACAATGGACTGAAGAATCAAACCAAAGTCTATATAAAAATCTGCAGGACATAAAATCTCTGACATGTTCCTTCTTTGTAGGTATCGTGATTACCGCTACCCTCCTGGCCACGAGAAGCAGTACTCCCACACTATGCAGTTCTGGCATATTCTGGCTGCCAAGCTGGCTTTCATCATTATCATGGAGGTAAGTCCAGGCCGCAGTGCTTCCACCAGCACCACCAACACTTACTGACCACTTTAACTGAGCCTCAGATTCTTACCTTGGGCAGCAGTCGATTGTTACATTGATACTATCCCCCACTCTCCCACACACACATTTCTCAGATGTAATACAAATCCACGCAAATCTGCAGCTCTTCGTTTTGTTGACTCTAGCCTGACGTCAAGCTAACCCATTGTGTCTTCTTCCTCCACAGCATGTCGTGTTCCTGGTCAAGTTCTTCGTGGCCTGGATGATTCCCGATATTCCCTCTGACGTGAAGGCTCGAGTAAAGAGAGAGCGCTACCTGGTCCAGGAGTATCTCCATAACTACGAAGTGGAGAAGCTGAAGAGCCAACTCAGCCAAAACATCGGCCACAATGAGTGCACCTGCCCGCCCATGATCTATCCGTCTTTACCCACACATGAGGTGCTGTCAGAGTGTCTCTAGCCCAGCGAGCTGCTGGTCAGTCAGTTGGACATGATGGGAGGATATGTACACAAGCTTGCCCTGCTTGTGTATTATGATACTGACCATGAATTTGCTGTAGTGCCTGTGTTGTTTGTGCAGTACACACACACACACACACACACACACACACAGAACTCCTATTAAAGCGCTAGAAGTTTCCTCCATTCACAGCCACCCCTCTTCGACTAATTTGCTGATAGTGGAAGTGCACACAGGTGAAAGACCAAGTCTCCGTGCATGCTGAACATCCTGAGACAGGATTTAAACGTTTGGCTCATATTTATTGCTTTTCACTCTCTATGTTGTAATCAACCGTGCTGAGGATAATCAACATTTGCTGTAAAGAAAGTACGAGGAAATCGTATACACTGTGTCTAAGACAGGCAACTTACCCTTATTTTAATACAAGCCTATTTATTTGAAGTGCCATTATGAGTAACCAAAGATTGAATGCCTTAATATATCACACGCTTATTTTTGGTTCTATTTGCCAGTAGAATAACAACTGATATTATTTGGAAACTGAGAGCTTGCTCAATATGGGGTTTGAGTGTTTCCCTTGTCCGCGCATGTGCAGCTGTATGTGTGCACAGTCCTATACCGTATGTTTATGCTCAACTCGATTTAAATTTTTTTTTTTTTTTTTTTTTTACAGTTTCTGCAACAAATGTGAGTGAACACTGTTTCTTTGACAGCATTAAGGTCACAGCACAGACGTAACACAATTTTACACAAAATTATTTTCTTCGCTTTTTGCTGGAATCTCATAAAAGCCCCAACAGCTGTTGCTTTTATGTGTTGGTTTTTTTATGAAGACAAATCTGTGCTGCTGTTACTACTGTGAGTACGGGCAGGTTTTGTCCTGCAGTGGCCAGTTGCTGTTAAGCAGCAGCAGCTGGTGCACGCTGATGTTGACAGTGAGTTCTGTGCCTGGAGATGGGAAGTGAAAAGCCCTGACAGAGTGAAGAGATCCCTTTTTAATGTGCCTCTGTTTACCAACACGTTGAAGCTAATGAAAGCCTGCCCCTACCTACTGAACTATGTTTGCTCCATTACACAAAGCGTCAGCCATCGCCTAGTTCTTGTGCTTCTGGTTTCCTCAGCTGCGTCTCTGTAGAGGAGGAAAGATACACACTTTTTATTTTTAATTTTTTAATTTTTAATTTTTTTTTGATGATCATCATCGTTCATTTATATGGAACAACAGTTGTGCTGTGGGTTTAAAAAGAAAAAAAAAGAATGGTCTGTTCGGAATTTGACGGCTTATATTGAGGTTAAATGGCAAATCTCACCAATGAGAAAGATGTAGCAACTGTTTTGAAATTATATGTGGGACATTTCATGTTTCTTAGGCAGCCTACGTAGAAATATGTAAAACGTATCTGTTGGAAGTATTTGAATTTTAGGTGAAATAGCTGGCTGGCTGTGCTACAAACTCAGGCAACTAAATGTGTTTTGAGATGCATGTAGATGTGACCACGTGGCCGAGAGCAAAGCTGGACTTTACCAGTTTCCCTTCACATACCCTGCTGCGCTCAGCTAAACCCATGCTTGTTGATGCCTTAATACATACCTTTTTAAAAATGTCTCTTTTTTTCTTATGTCTTCTGTTGTTCTAGTAATAATATTTTATTTTATACCGTTACCGTGCATGGAAACACGGTCAACCTGTTTACTGTATGCTTAAAGTTACAATCTCATGTTTTCATTCATTTGTTTCTAATCTTTTTTGTAACTGTCCTCTATCCAGATGTGTATTGTAAACAAAGACAAATCTCCCAAATAAAGTACCACGTCAACCTGAGTAGTAGTTGGACACGTCTGAATCAGCCCTAAATACTGTCGACCACCGGCTCCTTCGCTGAGGACGTGAAAGTTGCTGTTCACATAACAGATGGCCTGAGAGAACACTGATAACTATTCGGTGTTTGTTCACGCTGGTGGGTGTGTTTTACATCCAAATATGTTGGCACGGTTGTTTCCACTTGGCACACAGAGAAGCCGCTGTAACAAAGACATGGGCAACACTCACGTTCAGGTAGGTTAGAAAGGTTCACTGTGATTTTAAACATTGTATCTATCAACAGTATTGTAACTAGGGCAAATTATGATTCACAAACTTGCAATGTTTTCCTGCCAGGGCTCATACCTGCCCATGTCTGATGTACTGAAGCCTAAGTTGCTTACAGTTTAATGAAGCTTAAGTTGAAGGATGTGAGGATGCGAAACTATCTTGCAATAGATCTGCAGAACTTCCCAACTCGAACCTCTGTGCTCATCCAGCCTCCAGAGGAAGCCTACTGCGACCTGGACACGCATCACAGTTTACCGGTGGTCCAGCTCTACGTGATGCCTTCCTTCTTCCTGGCGGTGCTGATCCTCGGGCTTCCCCTCAACCTGCTCTCCCTCTGGGTCTTCATCCACCGCCTGCGGCGCTGGACCCGCAGCACGGTGTTCCTCTTCAACCTGACCGTGGCCGACACCTCGTGGCTGCTGGCCTTGCCTTACCTCATCAACTACCACCTGGACCAGCTGTACTGGAAGCTGGGGCTGCCGCTCTGCATGATCGTGAGGACGTTCTACCACAACTACTTCTACCTCAGCATCTTCTTCGTCACCTGCATCAGCGTGGACCGATACCTGGCCATCGTGCACCCGCTGCGCTCTCTGGTGCTGCTCGGCCGGAGGAAGACCTGCCTGCTGTGTGTGGCGGTCTGGGTGGCCACGCTGGTCCTCAGCGTACCTGTTGCCACTATGACCCTGATCCAGACCTGCCCCGGGAGCAACCGCACCGTCTGCAGCCTGTACGTACTGCTGAGTGACACCGGGGAGAGCCTGCCCTATTCCATCGTTTGCTCCATCGTCGGCTTCCTCTTCCCGCTGCTCTCCATCTGCTACTGCGGCCTCCGCAGTGTGACGGTGCTGCGCCACCTGTCCTGCCGGCCCGACAACAAGCAGCGGCGTCTCCGGCGGGTCCTGAGCGCGGCGCTGGTCCTCTTCGCCTTGTTCTACCTGCCGTACCACCTGATCCGCAACGCCGCCATCGTGATTCGGGCAGCCTACCCTGACAGCGCCGCCTCCTGGCGCAAGGCGGACCTGGCCTTCACCCTGGAGATGTGCTTCTGCAGCCTCATCACCTGCGTGAACCCCCTGTTCAGCTGCTTCATAGGCCGCCAGTTCCGGAAGGAGTTTCACGGCACTTTTGCGTTCATGTTTTCCAAGTGTCCCGGCGCGCAGCTGGCCTCCGTGACGTCCAAGCGGACCCGGAAGACGGCGAGGACGAGACCGGGCATGTCCACCGTCACGCCTGCACCTAGATCCTGATGAGCTGTACGAGTGGGAATTAAAAAACATGTTGAAACCGTGTGGGGAACCGTTGTGTGTGTCCTTTGTTATAATCGCTTGTCGTCTGTGTGTGGTGGCATGAGATGAGAGCAGACCCGGGACCTGCCGACACAACAACACCGCCTCGGCGTGGCGCTGCACGACCCTCGGCTCTGCTGTGTGTGTTTCAGTTCGGTGACAGCTCATCTCACCGCTGTGTCCCCGAAGTTGTAGCACTTCCTCGAACCGCAGCAGGTCAAAGTAAAACAGGACGTAGAGAGAGAGAGAGAGATGGGGGGGGCAGCAAGTGATCCATAAGTGGTCGCAGCTCATCCTGAAATCGTTTTCTCTTCCGTTTGATAAAAGCGGAGGAGGGAGTTTATGTAATTGGACAGATTCTGAGGGAGTAATTGAATTAGGGGGGCGGGGCGAGGGGGGCGGGGGGGCGGGGCTGCTGACAGGTAGATGAGCTGTTCGCTGTCCGCGGTGCTGAAGCCTCACCGGAGATCCCGTCCTCAGATTAGACCGGAGCTCCGCTAACCTGCACCGGCTGCAGACCCCCCAGCCCCCCCCGCCCCCACCCACCAAATACTAGGAAACTTTTTTGATTTTCCGTTCCCTGATCGCTGACTGGATCCTAAAATGGCACTGCACGGATTAACATTGCGCAGGGCAGAAGCGGACTTATTTGCCTGCTGTTTTGTGACTGTGGAAGCTCGAGCCCTTTCTGACTGAACGCGTTTCGCCTCCTTCTCCATCCTTCGTGGCTCGAGACGCTTTCCGGCCAAAAGACCGAGGCGCGTTAGTTGGATTATTAGCGTAACAATATGCTCATTACTGCAGCGCTTCCATTTCTTATAGTATTTTAGATTTTTTTTTTAAAAATAGTTTTAAGACAATTTGGACATGGAGCCGGGCAAGGAGAAAGCTCTCCCCACCACTAGAGAGGGGCTAAAACAAATCGCAGGAAAGGCCCTCGGGAACCTGTACAGGTAAGGAGAAGATATTGCAATTTGTGCGTGCATTATAGTAACAGAATTAGGCTGTATCTGTTCTGAGAAATGAAAAATAGAAATGGTCCAGATCTCAACATCCCACATGGAGCAAAGCGCTGGTTTTAAATGTCTGAATTACAGTACAATGAAGAGGGGGATCTCTTCTTTATGAGGTGAATCACGGACAGGATGCTGAAAGCAGAGTCGTGTGGCTCGAATATTTAAGGATCCGATATTTCCCTGGAGGATGATCCCCTCCACCAGCAGCTGTGGGTGTTTTATTAATAATTAATGAAATAGAGCGAGTCGTGACACAAGGTCGGAGGATATCTATTACCTTCCCTATCCATCTGCTTCAATTTAACATCGATGGACTTCTTAAACAACCGACTTCCTATATTCTTTATACTGTCACGAGGACATGAATGAAATGTAGTCCAAGTGAAAACTGACTGCAAAGCAAACAGACCCCCAGTTTAAAATCACAGCAAGGGAGCAGCTTCTCAGATGTTCGTAATATAAACGTTTTAATTCTCATTAGAAACAGGAACAAAACGGCTGTCCGTTGGTTTGAGTGTTAAACGGGGAATAAAACGAATTTGTGCACAAATCGTCGGGAAAAGGCGCACAGCTTTTCTAAATTGTGCATATTTTCAGATGAACATTTGTGCAGGCACGCGTCTTATTCGATTATGTTTTGGACTTTAAATGGGTCTCAAGCTATGCAAGAGAAAAACCCAAAATAAAATAACCGTGTTGGTTTCACTGAAGCTGTAGCAGGCCTGTTACACTGCACCGGATGGGGCCTTCGCATTTCACCGTATAGCTTTTAAATGAACCATTTAGGCATTTCTTTGCGCGAATTTCAAGTGAACGCCAAAGCCAAAAAAAAAAAAAAAAAAAAAAAAATGCCAGCGCCACATTTATGAGAGCTAATTCAAAAATGAAAAAGGGCAAAATTACAAAATTAGACAACGAGAGGGTGCTGATATTGCTGCAATGCGGTATTAAGGTCAGTTTCTCTTCGTTTTTGCCAGCAGAGCTTTTCTTTTACGGACACGTGGAGGATTCCAGCAGGGAACGAATGCAAACAAACAGAAGCGTTAAAGTAAAAGGGTGCAGGCTTCGACGGGCCCGGGCACATTAAAAGAGCTACATACAGACACCGTCGAGGCCTGGCGGTGAACGAGCACAACGTAACGATGGAAGCTAATTTCCTCTGTTGCAAATAGCCCGCGAGAGTCGTGCGAAAATTGGGATGTCGACCTGCTTGCCTGTTGCAGGAAATCAACAAAATCACACATTTCTCACTGATGCTTCTCGCTTAACTGCTTCCTTTGGAGGAATAAGGTGTTTCCAAGTGTCGATGTTGAATTAAACCTTAAAAACAAAACAAACACAAAAGAGAAAGAGAGAGAGAGAGAGAGAGAGAGAGAGCATATGATCGGCTTGTCGTGCAGGAGGCTGGAAAAGCGGCAGCAGACAGGTGAGGCGATCGAGCTGACGGAGGATGGGAGACCCTCCGCGGACCAGGAGCGGAAGACGCCCCTGTGCGACTGCACGTGCTTCGGGCTCCCGCGCAGATACATCATCGCCATGCTGAGCGGGCTCGGCTTCTGCATCTCCTTCGGTATCCGGTGTAACTTGGGCGTGGCCATCGTCAGCATGGTCAACAACAGCACGGTCCATGAAAACGGCAAGATCATCATCAAAGAGGTGACTTCGCGCCCCCACGAGCCCCACGTGTTTGACAGGCGACGAGGGCCAGAGTCGGCTGACTGATCGATAGGTTTTGGTTAAACACATGAGAGTAGGCCTCTGTGTGCTTTTACATTTGTGTTGTGTTGGGCCTGTATGTTATAGCAGGTAGAAACAAACGAGTGCAGGTTTGATTTGTGATTTCCCTAAGAAATCCGCACATTCTGTGCTTTGATAAGCCGATCGATCACCTTATAGGCTGCTGAGGAGGCATTAAAGCATCAAATAAAACAGATTTTGATATTTTTCCGCTGACAGTACAGCATTTTGAATACACTTTAAACTAATCTGTTTCACCATGTTGCACCTTTTTGTTTTTTTTTTAACCGGAAGTTGTGTTACAGTGATTCATTAAAACACGTCTACATTTTGTGTGTGTGTCTGAAAGAAAGCGAAATTCAACTGGGACCCGGAGACCGTGGGGATGATTCATGGATCCTTCTTCTGGGGCTACATAGTTACTCAGATTCCGGGAGGGTATATCTCCTCAAGACTGGCAGCAAACAGGTGACTGCACTCGGAATAAGCTACGAATAAATTGTGAAGGGGGGTGTGAAGAAATAGGTGTCTAAATATGAGTTTTACTGTAGTAGATAGGTTCCTATTTTAATTCATAAAGTAGGGGATAGTCAGTCAGAGGATGTCGGCCTCGTGGTTTGAAGAAAGGAGTCTGACCTTACAGCAGATCAACCAGGGATTTGGCTGATGCCCACCAGGCGTGCCTCCTCATGTTAATGAGCTCCCGTGGGACCACCATGCCTAATCCTTTATGTTCAGAGGCATGGCAACCACATCAGCCAAAGCCCTGTGTGAAATGTGGTTCTAAGTAATGATTGCAGCATGATTTCAATGGCCACGCCGCCTCTATGCCACATTATTTAACTAACGACTGATCAGTCAGCTAATTAGACAAAAGGAGTAAATGTGCAGCAAAGAACAATACATCTGTAAGAACTGTGAACGAAAACTAAATTATGATGAAAATTCCCCCCCCAAAAAAATAAGTAAAATCCTTATTATAAAACCATATAAATATAACAGTGATGCTATAGGAGGAGATAAAAAATCAGCCAAAGCAGGAAAAGGTCGCAGTACAAGTTCTTGTACAGCAACATTATTGCATTGTTAAATTTTTTTTCGTGAGGGGAATGGAGCCTAAATAAGATGCAAATCTTTTGAAGAGCTTCATCATGCCAAGTCAGCTGAGCCCACTGACGCCTTCTGCTGCAAACACCTCCTGTCCTCACTCCCCTGGAAGCTGAATAACTGCCTGTTGTGAGTGTGCGTGGCATCCAATTAGGATTGATTTAGCTTCCTTATCAGCACTTGTTCTTCCAGTATGTAGTCAAGAGCCATACAGTATAGTGCTGAATATGATGTTTTGTTACTTATTTGAGGTTTTCATCTATTTAAAGGGCTTGAAATTGATCGCTGCCATTGTGTCTTGCTGAATGAGATGATCTTGCTTTAATAATATTCTGACAAACAATCACAACACACTGTTTATCCAGAGTTTTCGGGGCTGCCATCGTGCTGACATCCACCCTGAACATGTTCATTCCCAGTGCTGCCCGGGCGCACTATGGATGTGTCATCTTTGTGAGAATATTACAAGGGCTGGTGGAGGTACTGATGCACAGTTTTCACATCACATCTTGACCTTTAAAAGGCTCAGAAATGATGCCTCATTATCAAGCTGCGAGCTAAACTTGACCCCTAATGAAATTCTGTATTTGATCACGTTTTACAGAAATCCTCTGTTCATACTGAACAGTCTGGCTTTCTATTTGAATTTGCATTGGAAAATGAAGGCCATTGTGGAGAAGTCCCATTTATTATACTGTATACAATTGTCAGATTAGTACACACTCAGCAAACGGTATAAAACCCCAAATAGCAGGGCTTATGGCTGTTGGTTTAGCTGGCCAAAAACAGCTCCACGTTCACATAAAAAACACACAGAACAAAAGAGACAAAAACCACTTGATGCAGGCGGCTCCCACAGCTCAACAGAAAAGGAAAATATTTCAGAGAGAGATGCTATTATCAGACTGAAGGTCATCCTCTTTTGTTATTTTTGTTTTGCTGCACGCTGTCGTTTCAATAGCAGCTCATGACCACTGAGAGAGAGAGAGACGCCTGTGTTCAGCATCCATCGACTTATTACTGCAAATTAAACATTAGCATTTCAGGGTGTCTCCCACTGCAAGCCCCAGCAATTTGTGTCTATCAATAGTTGATTGTATGCCACTTAGTGTGTAATGAAGATTTAATGGGAGCAATTCAGGTTCTTTTTCATGTAGTGGATATTCAGCTTGAATTTGCACTGACTCACACCTAAGCCATTAGTCTCTATTAGAAAGGTCAGCTACAATGGACATCAGTTTGTTTGTTATTAACTATAATTTGTCTTGTACGCTTTGGCAAATGAGAACAGACTACATCAATCAAGCAGAATGCCTGTAAAGTCTCTTGACCCAAAAGTGGGGAAAGTAGATGTAAAATTCATTGATGGATTTAACAAATCTATAGTAGTAATAGTTTTCAGGAAGATTACTTGTCTGAAATTGAAAAAAAACACCAACAAATGAATGTTAATGAGATTTGATCCCCTTGTGTTCAAACTGTGACTGCAATGTCATTTGTCGCTGTGCAGGGAGTGACTTATCCAGCCTGCCATGGGATCTGGAGTAAATGGGCTCCACCGCTGGAAAGAAGTCGTCTGGCAACCATCTCCTTCTGCGGTACAAAATCTACACATAGTCATGTTTCTGTGACAATGCAAGATTGACTCATTAGTTTAGATGATAGATATTTTTATCATCATTACGTCATACACTGAAATGCAGGTCTAGAATGACAAAATATTGCTCCTACAATGTGTGTAAACATGTACTGAACCCATTTGTCACTAAACACTGGGAGAACACTGCTCTCTGAATGAACAGCGCAGGATCAAATTCTGCTCGGTCATAATATTTTGTCTTTGACCAGGATCCTACGCTGGTGCAGTGATAGCCATGCCTCTGGCTGGGATCCTGGTCCAGTACACAGGATGGTCCTCTGTCTTCTACGTGTACGGTGAGTGTCACTGTCATGGGTTTATTTCATTTTAACACCTTCAAGTGAGACTATGCTAACTTTAAAAAAGCAGTAACGACAAAATCAACTGCTGTGTCGTTTGCTGTCTTCACGTCGTTACACTACATTTTAGCATTTGCTATTATCACTATTATTGTCACGTGGCTGCTTTGAAAAATCATCTTATTCCTCACTGACAGTATCATATTCTGTGTATTATGTATCAGCTCGTCATTGAAGCTGTTATATGATGTTTACGCTGAGTGAAATATTCAAATCTAAGACCACATGTTTGTTTTGGCTGCACCATTCTATCAAATGAAAATATTCTAGATATATTGTGCACCATTTTATACACATTTCCCCAAAATGCAAGCCGATGTATTTGCTATATTTGAAAACTTTGGGATCTCCTCTAGAGTTTCAAATAAAGTTCTGTGTCTGGCTGCACAGTTTGAGATTGTAATGGCTGAAGTGCTTGATGCTTGATTCTCCATCACTCTCATGCTCTGTTCAGGATGCTTTGGGATATTTTGGTACATGTTCTGGATCTTGGTGTCCTACGAGAGCCCAGCGGAGCACCCGACCATCACTGACGAGGAGCGCCGGTACATTGAGGAGAGCATCGGTGAAAGTGCCCAGCTGATGGGCGCAATGGAAGTGAGTTCTCAATCTGTACCCTTTAATTTGTAACACCACGCTGAGTTCTGTACATGCAGCTGACTCTCTGTTTGTTTGACCAGAAATTCAAGACCCCCTGGAGGAAATTCTTCACCTCCATGCCCGTCTATGCAATCATTGTGGCCAACTTTTGCAGGAGCTGGACCTTTTATCTGCTCCTCATTAGCCAGCCTGCATACTTTGAAGAGGTGTTTGGCTTTGAAATCAGCAAGGTAAATAAATTATCATCATGTGATCTTATGATCAAGATTACAAAGTTTTTCTTGAATTTGAACAGTTCAGTGTAGTTTAATTTGTATAAAACGCTAATTAACACTCTTCTTGATACTAGTGCAATTATCTTATTCTAAATTCCCCATTTCATCAAAAAGGTTGTCAATGTTGTGTTCACGACCACCACCAGTGGCCAAAAAAAAAAAATCAGTTATTAGAGTCAACCTAAAGATAATAGTTTGTATGAGTTTAATTAGTAGCATGAAGGCAACCTCCCAGCATGCAACATGGCAACAGACTCATAGACGTAATTCTCATGTTGTGTGTGTTCATGCTTTGTTACAGGTGTTATTGTCAAAATGTTTTATATATGGGGGCACTTTTGTAATGACTGCTTCTGAAAGTGCTGTGGTGATCCTACTGTGCATGAGTGAATGTGTCAGACAAAGCAGCAGATTCCACTTCATTATAAAAGTTCACAATATTTGCCCTCCCTGGAGAATGTGGAGCATGAATCAAGCTGGTCTGGCAGGTGTAATTCAGCTGCAGGATGGACTGCTGCGATTACTGCAGGTGAATTATTGCTCCGATGTGATTCTTGACTCAGAGGCTGAGATGGACACAAAGATAAAGATTGGGTCTGAGACAAAAAGAATAATCTTTCCTATGACAGTTTCTATGTAGTTGTCACATTTGCTTCAGACAAGTGTTTGATGGTTTCTCAGGTTGGAATAGTGTCAGCGCTCCCTCACTTGGTCATGACCATCATCGTGCCCTTAGGAGGCCAGTTGGCGGACTACCTGCGGACCCACAACATCTTGTCCACCACCGTGGTCCGGAAAATCATGAACTGCGGAGGTGAGGCTTTGATAATCAGATCTCTGTCTGTCAGCATGACCTTGCAGACGTACTCATCAGTCCTCATCAGTTAACTCTTGTCCTGTTGTTTTTAGGGTTTGGTATGGAGGCCACTCTTTTATTAGTGGTTGGTTATTCTCACAGTAAAGGGGTGGCCATCTCTTTCTTAGTTCTGGCGGTGGGCTTTAGCGGATTTGCAATATCAGGTGAGTCTACAAACAATGGATTCTAGTTCAAATTTTGCATGTTTCATTCAACTGAAAAAAGCACAAAATTCACTCTTTGTTGCTGTAGGTTTCAATGTCAACCATCTAGACATCGCTCCTCGTTATGCCAGCATCCTCATGGGCATATCCAACGGTGTGGGTACCCTGTCAGGGATGGTCTGCCCTCTAATAGTGGGAGCCATGACAAAGAACAAGGTGAGTCATTTCTATTCATACAGTGATGTGAATGCTAATGCAGACAGGAACTTTCTAAGTCAGTTGAGAAAATACATTATCAGGGCCTTTAAGAAGTGACTCAGCCTGACTCTTTTCTGTCTCTAGACCCGGGAAGAGTGGCAGTATGTCTTCCTCATTGCTTCCATGGTGCATTACGGGGGCGTGGTGTTTTATGGGATCTTTGCATCCGGGGAGAAACAGCCATGGGCCGACCCCGAAGAAACCAGTGAAGAGAAGTGCGGCTTCATTGAAGAGGATGAGCTGGCCGAGGAGACCGGTGACATCACACAGGGTTACGGCGCGATGGGCGGCCCGGCTAAAAGCTACGGGGCCACTGCACAGCTCAACGGAGGTTGGGTACAGGACTGGGATAAGACGGAGGAATATGTGCAGGAACCGGCAGGAAAGATGTATGCTGAGCGTGGCTACTCTTAAACCAGACAGTCGTGGTGAGTCTGCCTCGAGAAACAGACCCTCACATCACGTATTGCACAAATAAGCATTATCTTAGATATTTAAATAAATTCTTGTGTATTATTCAAATAAAATGGTTACTAGTTTCAAAAGGTCAATGTAAAGACATAGATCATTGCAATGCAGAACAATCCTCATTAGCTTATCACATGTTTCTCACCACATCTGCCTATGTAGGGCTTCACTATACAGAGAGCGGTTGTAAAGAAAACTGCAGACCTATGTTGTACTTCTTAGGCACTCAAACCTCATCAATCTACTTGAACAATACGAGCCAGATGATACTGCAGTTGACCATCATATAGGGTCTTTCTCTGAAACACCACCCTAATTGCACTGAAACTATAAGTATTCTAAAACAAGATTCTATTCTGTTTCTCAAATGTGTTTTATGTATTGTATATACCTGTATACTGTTTCTGTGAGACTATTGTGGATTTTGGGTCGTTGATCTGTGTTAACATTAATATAAAAGGCCATATTTTTCATGGACAGTACCTTTTCAGGGAGATGTCTGCTTGCAAAAAAAGGTCTTCTTCTTCTCAAGCAAGGCCTATAATACACTATGACAAAAATAGCGTGGGTGAAGTGGAACCGTAGAGTTTTAGTGTGTGTTTGTTGCATGAACTTGCTCAGATCAATGTTTCAGATGCAGCCGCCTCACAGCCATTGATAGTCCTCATTCAGCCTGCTGCTTCGTTCTTAGATAACTGTCTTCTGCCACTATAAATAATAAAATGATCTTTCATAATCAGGTTCCAGTCGTGATGTGAGACAAATCAAAAACGTTTTGAAGGCGATTGCTCAGAAGACACTGTTTATTGATGTTTGGTGTGCACTGCAATAAATTCTGTGTACCAGCCGCCACCTATCACACTCTGTTTTGTACTGTAACGCTGGCTTGCTGTATCTAACTGTAATTGTTTTGGAGTCATGTGATGATCAACATTAAGGTGTGTGTTTTAACAAATTACTAGTGTCGGGAGAGTACAGCTTTAGTGCTCATGATGCAGGACATGCTGTTGCATTTTGACACCGAGGAATGCAGTACTGTATATGAACAACCAGGTTTTTTGATCGCTTGGTGTTTCTTGGTTGTTCTCACTGTCACCAAAAGAACTTTATTGACACTTTGATATTGTCACGTTCGAGTGGACCACATTAATTAATAGATGGCTCCTCCACCTGACTTTATTTGCTATTTGAACACTTTCTTCATTTGCTGTGTGAAATCTGCAAGGATGTTTAAAACATATGAATATTTAAGAATGTTTAAGATGACCAAAAGATGCTATTATGGCTTTGTGCCTGAAGTTTATGTAAACAGATGAATGTGATTTTATGGTTTCTAATATTGTGTTTAATGAAGAGGTATGTTGATGTCAAAAAGTGTTATAAAAAATACTCATATCGTTTTATAAAAAACAAAACAACCAAAAGTCATGTTTTTGTCATTCTTAGTCATCTTTTCATCTTGTGTGTTGCCATTTATTTGAAGGTTAGTCATACTCAGAGGCTGGAGGCAGACCACCTAAACACCTTCTCCAATGAGTGTTGCACTTCTTCTGGTCTCTTCACGTTCCTCATTAGTAAATCAATGGCTGAGGTCTCTGGAGTCCAGGGGAGAGCATTGGACCCTGTAGCTTGGTAATTGCTGAAAGGAGCGAGAACAGCAATGTTAACGCTATTACCGGAGATTACATCCATACAAACCAGGATCATTGTCTGTCTTCCCAAAGAGTCATGACCTAAATATGCAGTGTAAAATCTGCTGCAGAGATGTCATGTAGGGGCATAAAAGTGTGATGTACCTATCAAATCTCTCAGCAGCATCTCCCACTTTACTGAATTGTACAGGAAAAAGATCAGAGGCATGACTGCAGAAGAAACACACTGTAAGAATGTAAGGCACGTAATATGGAATATTATACTTATGGCACACCCTGTTTTCCTTCAGTGTGTCGTCCACTACACTCCTCTGAGGTCAACAGTGTTACATGCAACACATTCAACTATTGACCCAGCTCCTGCTTTAAATCTAATCGTGTGACAAATCAATACACGCTCCAATACATACTGGAGCATGTTGGAGTTTTAAAACAATAAAAGTGCTTCTAATGAATGTTTGAATTCAGAATAAAGGAAGCTCACGCTACATTTGAAGTTATCACTATATTTCCTAGTTATTAGTAATTCATGTTTGCTAGAAAAATAATGAACAAAAACACTGAATTAAAACACAGCGTATAAGACATCAATGTTCATTATGTTAAACACAGTTAATTTACATTTTAATTAAATACTACAATATTACAAGCATCCATCAGAAAGAAATGCAAAGGGGTCACAGCTGAAATACTGCCTTTACAAGGTGAAACCTGAATGCAACTTTGCGCTGCGATGACACCATCCAATGAAAATTAATTTTGAATTTTGAAATTTGAAATATTAGGATGAGTTTGTTTTCGTTTTTTTATGATTGCATGAGAGCCAGGCTAAAAAATTTGGCCTAAGAGGTTATTATTAAAAGAAAGAATTAAGAAATAAAGGCAGATGGGAATATCTACCTCTAAATCTTACCTGATTCAAATTTATAAAATAAGAGACAAAGCAAAAATGTGTGGCAAAATAGTATAAAATAAAAAATGCAATATGGAATATGTAGTACATAATAAAAAAATAAATTTTTTTTTTATAATGGCATATTTATAGATCCCATATGTTATAAGGATATTGTTAGTTTGCGCACATGCATAGTATGTGCTAAATTGTAATTGTAAATACAGATCCAAATGGAAAGTTTCACCAATAATCATGAGAGAATTGATGGAGGTCTTATGAACAACAGTTAAATCTGCCGTCAGAGGTTTACATAGTGAACAAGAAAGGTAATATCACCTTCTGTGCTGCTCTGCAATGTGTCCAACACACTGCTCTGGAGGCCGACAAACTGAGGTGGTAAATAATTCAGGATAACATGGCGTATCCTGCCTATCCACATGCATCACTCTGAGCTTCTCCCTGCAGCAGGAAGGGCTCGATGATGTGCAAGACGCTGGACGTATCAATGATCAGGATTCTGACTGTGCCTTTAAGCAGCTGCCGCTGGGAATGAGTCATATGGAGCAGATACAGAATATGAGAGCAACATCCTCTGATGTGTGAGTACATCACCAGAGGTCTGACCAGATTCTTGAAGGTCCTCATTACGCATGATGACAATTTGACCAACTGCGAGTCATTAAATGTGGTAGGTTTTCCACCTTCCTGTAGAACTTCCTGTAGACTGTAGAGCAGGGTGAGAGTATGTACAAAAATTGCAGCTCCCTTCTCACCTGAGAAGAAATGACAGACAGGCATGAAGTTTGTGGATGTGGGGGTTAAGGTGTTGACCATCGGTTTTATGCACCTGATGGACAGTCTGACTCATCTTAATGTGCAGTGGCAGCTTTGAGCCGACAGTAGTCTGTGTTGACTGATGCTTCGATCACAGGAAGCAGCTCCATGTCTGAAACCCTTCCAGCAGCAGCACTGGCAGCAATTACAATAAATCTCAGTTTCTCCTCCGATAATCTGCCCAGCTGAGGAGGGAAACCATTAACGCTCAACACCGCCTGCTTCTCGATGGACGTTAATTTGACAGAAAACACAATTGTGTCACCAGCCACGTGGAACATGTTTTCTCATGCCTAACCAGCCGGAGTGGTCCTGGCTGCTGCACCCGTGACGTGCCTGCTGGGGCGCACAGTAATTGGACAAAATCAGGTGTCGACACTTCATTCATAGGTGGAGATTCTCCCAGCGTTCACCTGCCTCTAACCTCCACCATTTGTGTTTTTGCAACATCTCAGACTTAGTCTTTGTGATGTTGTGTAATCGTGAGGGCGAGTGAAGGGGAATTGAGTAGTTGTCCGTCGGTGGGGCAGGTGCAGTTGGCTCCTGGGGGACTGTAATGGGATGAGGCCCAGCCAGAATGAGTGTTTGATGGCGGGGTTGCACTCCTCCCCTGGGACTCTGCCTGCATGCAATTATCGTCCTGATCCCTTCTCTCTTCTCTAGTCTGCAGCCCAAACTGTACACAGCAATCTCTCCACACTGCTGCCTGAATATTCTTTTATTTAAAATCTAAACTTCAACTGCCTCATATGAAAAGACGATCAGAGATGAAGTCATTCTAACCAAAAAATTCAAACAAGTGATGGAGTAATTACTGTTTTATGACACCCTCCAGCATGACATTACACTACCTCCAGGCAATTGAATTTACAAACTCCTCCTTCTCCTCCCTTGCTAATTGCTTTATTAATGGAGAGCTTGGCACCCCAAATCAGTCCATAATAACATGTTATACGTCTCTGCTCTCCACCCACTGCCACACATGCAAACTGAAAAAAATATGTTTATTTTTGCTTCATTTTCCAAAATATGTTTTTTTAAAGCTAATTTTTGCAATGAGCTTGTGCTCATGCTGATACTCAGTTTAGAAACAAAAACCCTCCCTTTTTGAAATGCAAATGGCGTCCACTGTAAAACACCTCCATCTTGTTATAGCTCCCAAAAGCAACAAGGGCTGTGTGCCGTCATTCTTTTCATCTGTGCATAATTTCCAACCCCACTGAAACATTTATTAGTAACAAACCAGATTTTATTTGCCCACAGTAATGCAGCAGGGAAACAGTGATGCCTTATAAGGGCTACATTTTCAGACCTGGATATGTGGAGAGAGATTTGCATCTTCCACCATCAGAGGAAGGAGATTGTTGCATCCAATTGTTTTTTCTTCACAGAACTGGTTTCCTACAGTTGAGGTACAGTAATCTATCACAGGTCCTTCCAGTTCCCCTCCCCCATAACACATTACGCTGACAGCTTCATACCCCTCTCTACAACATGCCCGTATCACACACAGACAAAGGATGAGAGGGTGATAAGATTTTACACGATATTCTCATTGCTGGTAGTGCTTTGCTTTGAAATCTGGATTAAACGAAGGCAGACATTTCAGATAATAAGGGCAAATATTTTATCGTATATATTGTGTTTTGATCTTTTTGGGACATTATTTTTGATTCACATGAATAAAAAAGAATATTCCTTAAGCATAAAATAGCTGCAACATATACTGACCTTTCTTTTAGGGTAGCAATTAACGATTGTTTTCATAATCGATTCATCAGCCTATTAGTTTGTGAATAAATCAATTAAGTGTTTGGCATATATAACAACAGAAAATGGTCGTCATAATTTCCGAGAGTGTGGTGTCTTATTTTGTCCTACCAAAGACATTTAATATGTAAGCAGTGAATTTTCACATTTGACAGAATGTTTTGATATTTTATTTATATTATTAAAAATAAGTCAATCGATTATCAAAATAGATTTTGATTAATAATCATTAATCATTGCAGCTCTTTCTTTTGTGTCACCACCGTTTACACTGGTCACTGGCTCGTTTTATTCTACAAATCAACTCCCCCCCTCTCTTCCGTGCGCCAAAATACGGCAGTGTGTCTCTGCAAACACAGCACCTCACTGGAGTGTCGTGACAGTGATGTTTTGAATGGGATGTCCTGGACAGTACAATGTGCATTTCTTCCATCCTGTTCTTCACAAGCTGCACCAACATTTCATACGGCTCAGTGGAAACACTACACTTCTCCTATCATGATAGAACAGCCATCTTTTCCTCACAGCTTCACGTGCGTAAAACCTAATCAAAGCATCAACCCCTCTTGCATGCCTGATGATGGTGGCCACTGATCACCAGCATCCTCTGAGTGCATGGGACACAGGTGTGCGGAGGGGCCCTCCTGCCTCTGTGATCGGTCACCAAGGCGAGACAGGGGCCAGGCTGGAGCGGCTTAAGCACGTGCCATGGGAGGGCTCTACGCCCCTCATCCCCCCCTTCACCCCGCCCCTCAGAGGACTCCCTATTCACACCGCCAGATGGGGGATGGATCAGAGTTTTAATGAATGCTATCCCTCACGATCCTGTAGGAGCCGCGGAACAGCAGTCGCCCTCATCACGTCTCACTGCAGTCTGATACAGAACAATAATACGCTGGACAGAACGAAAAACAGGCAAGGCATAAGATACCGTACATTTCATTTATCACTTCACATCCAAAAATGCTATTTCCTCACTTGGAGGATTACTAAATTCATTGTTCAAGAGATTAGCTGCTACTTTAGTCAACAGATTCAAGAGATGTCTCCAAGCACACATCACACATTTAAAGTGGGCGGGTAGTAGATATTGTGGGGCTGTGTCAACCTCCTGCTGTTTGAAGTGACACAATAACACAACCCTGCCATTTTACCTAGCAGGTTAAGGGCAGAGGGCAATTTGTTCACACTCAGGAGTCAAAATAACTGGTTTGTAAATAGCTTCTTTGTATTAGAGGGTCTTCATACTTAATCAGAACCCTCTTCAAAATGGTTAGTTATTTTCAAATGTATTCTTTGGCATAAGATTGACAACAACGGGCTTCTAATATCAGTTGTCATGTGGATATTTATCCTGTATAAATAATTGGTGAAACGTGTTTTCATTCAGTATAGAGTGACACAGGCACTGGGCTAAATTGCGGCGTTGCTTTCATTTGTTGGATTCCCATTTGGAGTCAGACAGTAACACCTCTGAATCATCACCATGGCTGCTTACCCCTCTGCCAGTTATGTGTAAGGCTGTGAAGAAGAGTGAGAAACACAAAATCTAAAAATGAAATCTGTCAAGTGTTCAGTCCCGGAGGCTAAATGATAATGTGCAGCTTTGTAACATGTAGAGGATGAAATGTCCCTTTATTTGCCTACAAATTACTTGTCTTCGCTTCTCATATTCTTCAATAGCTGACTGCTTAAAACCTGATCTACATTAAACACGATGAAAATCTAAAGTAAATTCATTTGCAGATATTTATAACCCCGGAGCAGGTGAGATCCCTTCAATCGCTGTTGGTTTCCATCCAGCCAGATGCATATGTTCCTCACTGGCTGGAAATAAATTGGTTGTGTACATGCTGCCTCGTACTCAGTGACCCTTGTCTGTCTCTACGTGAATTGCTTTCATGGTGTGTTAAACGAGCCGTGGCTAGTGTTGGTGTTTCCCTCCACACGGCGGCCTGGTCTCTAATCCGCTGTCTGCCAGAGTTATGTCACACACCAGCTATTGTGGAGGGATTGATTGAAGACGCCTGATCTGACTAACTGATCCCTCGCCGCAGAGGTGCTCCGACACATAGGCGAGGTCTGACATGTATGAATTGGCAGTCGAGTCACATGACAACCAAAAATTTACTGACTTACAATACTGACAATGATTGCAGGTGTGTAGTTAGAAAAAGGGTTCACTTGATTACACAAAGGTTTTCACTTTTGTTTTTTTGCTTATTGAAATTTCTTTATAGCCCCTTCTCCTTTCAAACTATGACCAAACCCATCTCTCTCTGCAGGTCTGCACAATGTGGAGCTAATGTTTTTACAGCACCTCATATATCAACAGCTACAGAATAATTTAAAAATAACATCCGTAATTATTTGGTAGTAAGGTGGAATTTATGATGCTAAGCGAAGCCTTGAATCTCCAGAGAGCAATTTATTAAGTGTAAACAATTCAGTGCCTGACAATTACTTTCAGTTTAATTCAGTCAGGTCACGTGCTGCTACTAATGTGATGCTACCATCTGTCCAAATCCTGTAAGCTATCAAAACTAACAATTATCCAATTGTACTGAGATAAAAAAAAACCCAATAACATCCAATATTACAAGGTGCATAGGTACAATTTTACAAAAGCATTTATTCTGTGAAAGGCCATTGCAATGCATTTTAAAGGCTTACCAGATCTCCAAACAGGATCATTTTTAGATTTTTTTTTTTACATTTAATATCTGTAAGTTGAAAAAAAACCAACATCATAAATTGTCAAGAAATTAACTGGAAAAGACGCCTCTGTGAACGACTGGACAACATTCAAGAGTTGTGTGCTTTTCATGTGTATTTAGCACTGAAAGACCTGAGGCTGTACTTTGATACTAATGCTGACATTTTCCAAGTTTTTCTACAAAACCACTTTAATTTTAACTAAAGAATCCAATGTTCTTAAATCATAAATGTTGTCTAAACCCAAGCAGACGTACAAGCACTTTGCCTAAATAAGATATAGACTAAAATTATGACTGAAATGATCCGATTAGAAGAAAAGAAGAAAATTAACCTGAGCAAGCATTTGATGCCCGCCTTCAGTCACTGGCAGCTTCCAATAATTTGTGCTATGGACACGTTTTGTTTGGGATCGAAACAGTATTGAGGTTTAGTAACCAGCCTTAGTCAAACATTTCATCAAGATAGAAATATACATATGGCTATATTCTGGCCATCTCTAAAGAAGCTCCAAGACTGACAGTCACTTGTTTAACGCTGACAGAAGGTCTCCCCAAACACTCAAACCTCTGACATCAAAATCTCCATCAGACATTTTCAAAGCATTTAGTTCTTTTTCTACATCCTCCCTCAGAGAGGGACAGGCCTCAAACAAGGCCAGAAAGTGCTCAGTCAGTTTCTGGAAGGACACTGTTCGGTTTGTGCTGGTTTGAACCCATTCGCCGTCACTTATGCTGTACTTCATATCAGAGGCCCACGTTTTCAGCGTGCCACAGTAAGCATCTCTAAATTTCAGGTGTTCTTTGGCCAGGTCTACGAGAAGTGTGTTAGGCAGTGCAGAACACAAGTGCTGCAGCACACTGCGTTCTTTCTGCAGCCAGTCCAGGAGAAAACCCTGCGAAGCAGTTTGTGCATCTGCGTTTTTCGTTGTCAGCAGAGCTGCAGCGATGACCACACAGAAATGTCCTGCTGCTCCTTCACATCCCTGTAGGACAGAATCTAAAAGGTGCTCTGTGTGGCAGGCTTCACTGCCTTGGCTCAGAAGAGCACCCAGCCTCTCCATCAGCATCACCGCCTGCACCTCAGCATCAGCACCAACAGCTGACAAGTGTGCGAGAGGACTCAGGACTTTACAGGCCGATTTGCACTGGATGATGTGGCTGCACAAGCCAGTAACATCCTGATACTCACTCTTGGTGTTTACAGGACTCATAGTGTCAAAGAGTATCTTCATGATGGAGCCGGGCAACTCAGGATTGTTTAACAGCCCAACAAGCAACAGGTGCTGACACCGGGGGAGGTCCGAGAAGGAGACCTCTGTGTATCCAGGGAAGGCAGCTCGCAGACTGTCGTTCGTGAGTTGCAGCTGCTTCTCCATAATCCTTCTCATCGCGGGGTTATTGTGAAACCTGGAAAAGAGGTGTTCGCAGTACTGCGCCCAGTGAAAAGCTCGGGACAGCGTCTGTTTATCCCACTGCTCCACCACGCCGCTCTGCGCCGCCACGGCCAGCAGCTCCGCCGTGCTCGCCAAGTTTCTCAGCGCCGCCTCCATGTGGCGCTCTCTGCGTTCAGAGTTCAGCCTCTGGGCGCCGGAGGAAGTGGACTACTTGTCTCGCTGTGTAGGAAAGACAACAACTTTAACATCCAGCCAAAGTGTCCTCTGCCGCCGAAAAACTGCCAACGCGTTACTGCGCTAGCTAGCAGGTTAGCTACAGGTTAGCTACAGGTTAGCTAGCTAGATTCGAACAACTTCAAGTAAACAACCTATAACGTTATTTAGGACTTCCGGTGGCACGTTTCAAAACAAAATAATTTTAACAAATGCGGTTTTAAGTAGCACCTGGCGTTACACACAATGTGAATATGGCACATTTGTTCAGTAATATTTAGTGGAAATAAACCTAGTTGCTGTACTCACTTCGCCTTTTCTCGTCCGGTCGTGCCGCTGTTACTGCTCCTGCGCATGCGCACTTGACTGCCGTGGTTTGGCCAAATTATTCTCCTTCAAAATAAAAGCCACCGAGTAACTTACTGCCACAAAAGAAAATGCACAATTCAGATGTAGCATATTCTCAAAATCATATCAAGTAAATGCTATTGTAGAAGCAAAGCCCATCCAATTTGTACGATTAGAGAAAAAACCCTTCTGATAAAAGACCTATGTATGTGTGATTGTGTCTGCTTCACGACGATCGTCATGAATTACTCACCATTAATTTACAGCTACAGACTGTCATTCAAATATAGTATTCACAGCAAACATAAATGTAGATTTGTCGTAGCCAGGTTCTGCTAGTTGGATCAGATTACATGGGCGCACATAGAAAAAAACAGAAATCCATTCAATCAAAGTGTATCGAAGGATTAGATTTCTCGGGCTGACCTGCTGAATTCAGTCCAGAAATGTCATATTGAAGCAACACAAAGAGGAGACAGGAGGGAGGCACTGCCAGCAGGATCAAACTTCCCTCCCTTCAGCAGCAGCAGCGTGCTTTCAGTGCATATATATGTGTGTGTGTGTGTGCAGTTGAGCGAATGCGCAGTGAGAAAGACCTCCCCGGTCCACACTGGTTCAGTGTTTTGGAGCCTAACCTGTGGGTCGTTAAACTGCTGTGAAAAGCATGAAATCTGGGATCCAGCGGCTCACAGGACGAGTGAGAGGAAGGTGCGCACCAACGAGCTGAACCCTCAGGGTGAGCACAGATAAATGAGCTGTTGTTGCAAGAAATCGTTGCTGCTTTTTTTTTTTATTGCCAAATGAATGTCAGACTTTTGAACGACTTTATGCATATTCTGATTTAGGTTGGGGGGGCTGTAGCTTGTGCTTTATTGCCCTCTCACCAGAAGGACGTGCGCTGTGCAGAATAATGTCATCTTCTGTAGCTTATTTAAAAGTTGCTTGATCAGTTAAGTCACTTCTCGACAGCTGAAAGCTGTTAATTCTTCCGTTTATTTTTCTCTCAAAAGCAATGCAAGGCTTTAATTACACCGAATCTGACATATTTTATTCAGTTGCAGTCATTTCTTTGGTTTTAATGAGTGAGTGTTCAGCTGCATTTCAGTCCTCCCTTGAGCCTATTTCCAGAGTGGTGAAATCTCTGTTGTGGCTGTTTTTATTTGTGACAGTTGTAAAGGAGGAGACAGCTTTAAAAACTTATTGCGCTTGTAAATGAATTGTGCTGCCAAGTGTTTTAAGTGCAGCACAGTCCAAAGCCAATTTATTGCACTAAATTCAGACACAGCACCAAAAGATCTGTATGGTACAGGAATAGGTTTGTATAGCCGTCAGTATTCCTGACATGTCTGTCTGAAATGCAGCTTGTTGATGGTGAAAATGTTTACAATACAGGGGTCTTTAAATGAAGGCCTGAGGCAACGTATTGGATTTAGAATTGATCAAGTATAGAATAGATCAGGATTTATGACACACATGTGGTGTATTAATAAACACAAGAACAGTGTTATTAGAATGTGTGATATGATTTGTGGATATATATGAACATGCTTTGTGCTGTAGGCTGTTGGATCATATTGGAGAAAATTCTGCCTTTATCGATGTTTTCTGCTGGAGACTTTGTACTTTTCTGGCCACAGCTGGTTATACAATGTGATACCTGAATACACTCACTCACAGCACACATTTGCAGTAGTAGTACATGCTGAGTTCCCTTGTTTAAATAGACAAATCAGCCTCCAGATCAGTTTATTATTGTAGAAGAGAAAGGCATGAATGTCGGTGAGGGTTAAGACGACAGAGACACTCTTGTTTGTCTTTAATTGATGTGACACAGCAGTTGACATTCCCATCAATGTCTTTCCTGGAACAATCTGCCAACCATGGCGGGTTATGACGGCTTTACTGAAATCATGAGGCTTTTCAGACTAAGTATATACGAATATTTGGATATGGCCAAAGTTTGAAGATCTTTAGGTGTTAAAGTTGATCTTTCTCTGATTCTAATCCCGAGTCTATTGTCAGATTCTGAATCTGGTTCTGAAAATAACATCACTAGATGAAGCAGCACGTTCAGCAGACGGGACATGCTACATGAAGCCTAGCAGAGTGGTGGTGTTGGCTGTGGTTTTGGCCTGCAGTTGAAGAGGTCAGGCTGCAGTGTGGTGAGAGGAACCAGGTATGTTTAACAACTGCTTGTTGTTAGTTTAGGACTATTTCCTGGGTACACGAGGGGGAAAACCCAGAACATTCAGGAACCTGTCAAGAAGAATACAGCTTTAGAACAAAGATTAACATTAACACCAAGATAAACGATCAATTCCCTAAAAGGGGAATTGAGTCAGTTGTCCACAGACAGATGTTCAACTCCAATAACAAAAGCAGTCCAGATTTCAGCTTTGCGACAATGCATTTTTCAGCTAATCCAAAATTCTTTTAAATTATTTACTTATTATAAGATCTTGCTCAAACTATAAGTGAATAATTTAGCTTATCTGAAAAAAATTCAAAATCACAAAATGTATAGATAGATACATACATTATATTAAAAGCAATGCATGGACAATATTTAAGATAACATCTTCCTTATGCTAGGAAAAATTAGTTGTTTTTTAAATGTTGCCCATTGACAGATATGTCAAATTCCCAGTGAATGGGGTTGTATGAATGTGAGACATGAGAAGTTGTCCCAGTGCGCTTGTTCTGTCCGTCAGCCTGCACCACAGGGTGCATGGGAATGTAGCACCTGTGTGTGAGTGCTGATCTCCAGAGATTGGTGTGATGCAATGAGGAGCTCTTGTCTTCAGGAAGATAACACAACCTTGGTCGGGCATCAAGGTCCTGATGTCCAGTGTTGCACCACAGTGTGATTTGGTTACAGCCAATTCCAGAGAAACCTTGAAATGTTACACAGCTTTAAAGGTCAGATTCCACACATTGTGTTATACTCCCTCAGTATTCAGAGGAAGTTTTCAGCCATCACACACTATGATATAAGTGTTCATGGCAACTTGGCTTCCTTGTTTGAATAAGCCCTTCTTATTATTTGCATCAAATATCCTGTGGCTATTTGCCTACGGCAGGGAATGTAAGATGTTCCTGTTTGTGTCCAAGCTGGAGCCAAAACTTTTTATATGCACCACCTGTAGTGCAGCTTGAACAAGAAATGAAGGAGAACGAAACAGAACAAAAAATGACATCAGTCATATCACCAGTTTGTCATGTTGTTAAATAGTCTGGAATAATAGAAAAGTTAAAATGTCTCTGTCAGCTCATGTACTGCCATTTGGTGCATTATTAACCACATTTTAAAAGCATGCCAATTTTAAAGAATTCTGAAAGTCTTTGCCCATTTTATTCTTATATAATATATTATTTCCTTGTTCTTAGTTCTTAAAATGAAGTCCCTTGATTACATGACTACAACAGCCTTTGGAGTCATGTAAGCCTTGAAAAAACAGTCCCTAGTATCTTTGTGATGCCACCATCTGTAAGCCTTTAAGTTGTCTTCTCTCTGTCCGCACACTCTTTCCATGTCAGTGTGTACTTTGGAGAAGTAATCGCAGCACTTTTAAACTGTTAATTTTAACTGCCGAGCTGTTGATGTGTGCTGTTACACTGCTCAGGTCTCACATCTGGTGCCCAGTTGTTTTGTTAATTACTCACTTGTCTCAGCAGTAAATCCACTAATGGAGTGACACTGGACGCCATTGTGAAAGATTTCCACAATGTAGCTCATACAGTGAACGTTTTGGCATACTGTAGCACAATATTGGAAAAGACTGAGAAATGTCTCATTTACTCAATGAATTCACTTTGCAGGCAGCAAGTAGCTGTTAAATGTTGCTCTGAATATTGATGTCAAATGCAGTCTCTCCATCAGGCTGTAGTTTAAGGCCTGCTGCAGTGTCAACTGGATTGGATTGATTTAGACTGTGTGATAGACTGTGTCATAGATTGCAGGGTAATCTGAAGGAACACTTTGTTTGTGTCTGCTGTTTGTTGAATAAAAGTGCTACTGTATGAGGCTGGCTGGTGTAAGTGTCTCTTGTCCAGTGAAGAGGAGGACAGGAATTGTGCTGTCAACGTCTCATGACATCAGGTGGACTAAACCAAATCAGGATTTAGCCAAGAGGACAAAAACACTCAAATCCCTCTCCTCTTGTATTCATTTGATCCCCTTCTACTCCTGTTTGGGAACATTGGGCCTGAATGTCAGCTGTTTATTCAAGAATATTGTTGTGATAATTTAGATCATGAGTGTAAAACAAAAATGTTCTTTATTTTCATGAGTGTATCCTTTTGTTATCACTCAAGATAATAACCTTTAGGACTACTTATTGATAGTAGTAGTATATACATTTGAGCTGAAATGATTGATTAGGCTATCGTTTAGTCATTTATCAAGAAAAGAAATGCCATTCTCTGGTCAAATATGAGAATTTACAGGTTTCTTCTGGTTTACATAATTATCAACTTAATATCTTTGGCTTAGACTCTTGAATGGTCAATAAGACATTTGAAGACACTGCCCTATAAAGGGGATTTTGCACAATTTTCTGACATTTTAAATTGTAAATGGCTACATTTATATAGCACTTTTATCCAAAGTATTTTACAAGGTTTTTGCCTGTTATTCATATGTTCATGTCCACACTCACACACTGATGGCAGCAAGCCTCCACACGCAGGGTGCTGGCCAACCAGTGGGAGCAATGTGGGCTTCAGGTCTTGCCCAAGGACACTTTGACATGTGCACAGGAGGAGGTGGAGATCGAATCGCCAACCCTGTGATCAGTGGACAGTGATCATTTTATAGAGTGGGCGATTAATTGATTCATCAAGAAAATGATCTGCAGATTAATTGAACATGAAAATAATCGGTAGATGCACCCCTAATGTAGAACTGGAAATAATGTTCTGTATTTACATATTCATGTAAGTACACAGTATACACATAACCACATATTGTATGTACATGCATTATACACATATCACACATACACATATCTATATACTTACATACATAAACACAGTACATACCACTTAGATTGTGTCAATTTCTGTATTGATTTCCTGTAGGCTATACAGTTCAAATAGACATGTCTGAAGTTCCCCTTGAAAACTCACATTTAAACTGTCTTTGTGTGTAATGTCCTCCTCTCCTTCCTCAGGCCATCAGTAGGGAACCATGTGCAGCTTCCTGAGCCCCAAACAGCCCAGTGGCCCCGGCCTCACAGATATGCAGCAGTATCACCAGTGGCTGGCCAGTCGACATGAAGCCAGCCTGCTGCCCATGAAGGAAGACCTGGCCCTGTGGCTCACTAATATTCTCGGTAAGCAACACATAAATGCATGACGCATCTCACTACATGGGAAATTGTTCCTTCCCCACAAATCTAGCTGACTTTGCTGACAAATGCAAGGTGCTGTTGCTGATTCATTCAAAACACTGTCCTAGAAATAGCTTGGCTTTGAAAAATGTCCTTATGTTACTGGTATTGCTGATGTAAACACCTCTGCTTGGGCACTGGAATCAATCTGAACCTCATTACAAACTATTTTAAAGTCACTTGAATGTGTGAGCCAGTTTTCATGTACTCACACACACACACACACATACAGGGATTTAACTTAATTGAATAATGGGCATCATTAACAGTTCTCAAATAATGTACAGCAGTAAAGAATAAGCAGCAGCCCTAGTGTATAATAAATGACCCCTTGTAGTGTACTTCTCAGTACAGTCGCAAAACAAATTCACGAAGCACTCTGAGGATCTGACTTAAGTTAAAGACTCATGTCCATGTGGTCCTATGAAAAAAGTGGTTACCAGCCTGCGGGTCTGGGCCCCCATAATGGGTCATGAGATTAATCTAAGGGGTCATGGGATAAGATAAGATAAAATAAGATAATCCTTTATTAGTCCCTCAGTGGGGAAATTGTAGATCATTTCCTGGGTAGTAAATAAGAAAAATACAGAATTCTGTCACACAAAATGATGTTTACTTTTCAGATGTTTCCCTTGTACTAAGAATAATTAGTTAAACTATCATTTATAAAGTTGATAATGAACCTTCAAGCTCAATATACTGTGTTGTTTTACCTCTTCAGGCACCTAATATGATTAAAATGAAAAGGTCTGTGAAGGGAAAATCACTCATTGATTGAACTACTTGCTACTCATAGGCATGCATCCTGTGATGGGTGGTCAAAAGACATCGACTTTTTTTGTATTAGGGGTTCACACACAAAACAGGCTGGGAACTAGTCCACTAAAATAGGCTGATTGGCAGGTTTAGCTGTGGTACCAGTGACCAACCAGTGTCGACAAAAAAACATATTTGTTAGCAAAACACAAATTCTTAAAATTCCTAGGTTACAATGTAAGATGTTGATTTAAGCCACATTCTGTGTGTTTAAGCACCTTTAAATTCTAAGAAGGAAGGTGCTGGTATGCTTAGCAGGATTTACAGTTTCAGATGGGAGGAGCAGTGCTGTGTAATGATGAGTCCATTGATTGAGTGGGAGGCGGATGCTTGGTTGTACTGATGAGTCATATTGTTGTTGTGATGGGGGGTTGGAGAAGCTGAACAATTTATAGGGCTGTGTGTTTGAGTTTAAGCGTTTCTCTGAGAGCCCTCTGGAATATATTATCTTCCTACAGCGAGAAGCGAGGGAGAGTTTGAGCACATAAGACGGGAGCTCACTGAGTATTTCTCAAGATTTCAATCTCTCCTTTCTGGGCTCAATTACAACATTTGGAACTCATTAAACGTCGAACCCCCAGACCCCTCCTTCTATAAGAAACAGAAAGGGGATTTTTTTTTGATTTTTTAAAATCTCTCCAGTTTCTTTCCACAGACACCCCCCTGCCACCACCTCTTATTTCACAATGATCTAACTAAGAAGGAATGGTCCTCTGGAAGTCAGTCAACTGGACACCACATGTTGATCACCAATCTATCTCTGCAACTGTGCAGGATAATGAGGCATTACTGTGCACAATCAGATGCCCCCTTTTCATTTGACCTTGACTTTGCTACCCTATGGTGTACTACCAGAAAACCCCCCCAGATTCCCCAAAGTCATGTTGTAATATTTGAACATTTGGCTTCTGCAGAGCTGCCTAAACCCAGCAGCACCAGCCAAGCTTAATCAGCCAAGAGGTTTCTGAGAGTCAATAACATTGCGTCAGGTTCAGCTTCAATTGGATTGGACTGGAGAATCAATTGCATTTCCTTATACTGTATATATTTTATTAAATGAGCATTTATACGTCGAATTTATTGCTGGATTCTCTGCTTTCTTTATGTGTCCCTTGGTCAGGTCTGGAAATCACCGCTGAGAGCTTCATGGGTCGCTTAGACAATGGCTTCCTGTTGTGCCAGCTGGCTGAGACACTACAGGAGAAGTTCAGGCAAACTAATGGAGACCTGCCCGCCCTTGCCGACAGCAAGGTACGGAGAAACCTGAGGATTATAGTAGTCTGCCATGATAACGGTTACAGTGAAAACATTATCCTGTGCTGACTTTGAGTTCGAATGTTTGGACAGTGGATTGATTCTGAGAGGGGAGCTATTTTGATTGACAGTCACTATGGTCTATTTTAACAATTATCCTGCTTGATTACAAAAGAATGTGAAATACAGATACACAAAGTGATACAGGTTTTGTTTTGAACTAAAATCCATGTTTGATATCAGTTGTCTGTATTGCCCCATGAATGATCTCTTGAAATCCAGTTTTTCTGTGTAAATAATTGGGACCAGGCTGCTTGAAGGCAACAGTATTGATGTTAAATAGAGACAGGAAACAGCTATACCCTAATATTAGGTTTCCATCAATATGATCAATAAAAGCTATACTGCTATCTCAAAGAAATGTTGATATCATAACCTTTGGAGAGTAATACAGAGACAGAGGGATGCTCTGAAAACTTAAATAGCTTTATATTTGATATCCATATTGTCCATAGATTGTTGATTGATTGGTCTTGTCAGCTCAGCAGTGAGCATGATTTTGCAAAGAGCTCCAAAATTTCAGAAAGCAGCGCACAAATGGTGGGATGGGGGATGGGGAATGGGGGATGGGGCCCTGCAGCCTTCAGCAGGGCAAAAAAGAAAAAATAAGGTTGGCAAGGACACATTAACTGATGGGGCCCCACATCCCCTGTGAGAATTAGCAGAACTACGTTAAATGTTCATTTCTTGTGAGCCTTGAGTAGAGGTTTAATTAATTTTATAAGATTAAAGGGTAACCTTCTGAGTCGTTATCTGTGATTTAACCCAAGCAATCTGTGCAGTCATACATTTTACTGGGTCAGTGCTCTAGAAAACAAACCAACTGGGGTGCAAATCCTTAGATTGTATCAGCTTCAGAGCTACTGCAAGAACGTTTGACGTCTTCAGCATATTACTGACAAATCAAAGGGGAAAAAATATGTCTATAATAGTCCATAGAAAAATCCTACAGTATTGAGCAAATTAGCATTGACTTTGTAAAAGTTGATTTGTAGCCTTCAAACTTTAATTTTAAAAATAAAAATAGCATGATCTCAAACTGCAGTGCTGAATGTGACAAAAGCACTGTCTTGCAGATGTCTGTACACATTGAACTGACATCTGGTGCTCAGTGGGATTATATTTTTCTAACAGAGGGAGACACTGATTAGGGCCTGTTTCTGTCCAGAGGAAAAGAAGCAAAATACTCTTTTGTTGGCTCTTTAGTGAGAGTTGTTAATGTTTGCAGTGAGGCATTACTGTGCTGATGATGGTGGGTCTCCTGATCTCAGTGTGAGTGCAGCAGCACAGATGTGAGGAAATTCTTCTCAGTGACCGTGGGACGGCAGAGGAGCTACTGAAATAGAGAAGCCTATTGATCGTGGAAGCCAACAGAGAGAGAGAGAGCAGAGGAGTCCTGGGGCAAGAGAGAGAGAAAAGAGAGAGCGTGGTCTACCCTGACTTGCAACTTAGGCTTCAGAATCAAACAAAGATGCATTATGATGCTTTACGGAGATTTATTGCTGTCTGTATGTTAAAGCTACTTAGAGCTCACATTAAGCACTTTCAGTTAAATGTGCCATGAAAGATTGATCACATTCTCCATGCCTGATACACTGTACCTCATCTTTTGTCAAATTTATATTTATAATAAAATGTATAATTCATGTCAAACAATTGTTGCTTTAGCAGCTTATTATGGCGTTTTTTTAAGCTGTAGCTGTTTACTGTTACATTTGACCACTTTAAAGAGAACTTCCATCTGCTTTCAAGCCTCATTATAAGTTGGTGGGGTGTGCGTGGAGTCGGACTAAGTGATTCCAGCAGAGAGAAACGATGAATCCCTTTGTAGATGCTGTCTCTCGTACATCTTCCCAATGTTTACATCAATCAGTATTGACTGCAGATGAGTGAAGATGATATTTCTTTCTTGTCATATTACTGCTGTGTGCCAGGTTCAATACCACCACCTCATTAACTGTTCATATTTATTGCCATACTAAGGAAATGTAAAGCAAAAGTTCAGAATGTTAGGAAATACACTTATTCGCTTTTCATACAGTACCACTCTCATTTCTGTCTATTAACTGTAAAACTACAGCCAGCACTCTGTTAGCTTAGTTTAGCACAAAAACTGGAAACAGGGGGAAACCGCTAGCTTGGCTCTGTCCAAAGGCAGCAAAATCTGCCTACAGCACCTCTAAAGATCATTTCATCAAGACGCTATACCTGTTTATTTAATCCGTACAAAATCTGAGACATAAAAATGACAATTTGTTATTTTACCTGGGTTTTGTGTCTACTATTTCTTGGCTGGACTAGTTCCCAGGCAACCAGTGGAGACTCCACAACATTACTGCACATAAAATGTCCAAGCTTTATAGGTGCTGGTAGGCAGATTTTACAACCGTTGGACTAAGCCAGGCTAGCTATTTCCCTTTCTTTCCAGTGTTTTTGCTAAGCTAAGCTAACTGGCTGCAGGCTGTAGCTTCATATTTAGTGGACAGATGTGACAGTAGTAAAATCTTCTCAGCAAATAAGTGTATTTCCCAAAATGTCGAACTATTCCTTTAAAGCGTGATTGCACTGTGGTAAAAGTAGACTTGTTGAGAATATGTTGCAAATCTACATTAATCATAAAATGTATAATCTTCCTGAGTGAAAGACTTCTGAGAATGAAAGTACTTCCTTATCCTTATTAGTTTCCAACACTTTAAGCATAATGTCTTCCAAAGGTTCTGTACCTTCTGTGTAATTATCAGATGTGTAAAGGTGCAGATAATTCAGCAAGCCAGCACAGAAATCACAACATGTTATTCTGATTGGTAGATCAATGTGGCAGACATTATTTCCCCAGGAATGCAAAGTAATTCAACAACAGAAAAAAAGTCAAAAGGAGAGCCTGGAAAGAAAAGAAAAATACCCACAAAAGCCTACATATTTCCAGCATGAGCTCATTGCACCTTTCTCATAGCACAGACGCACATATCCTGTATAAAACCACAGCAAGGCACATAAATCTCCCCGAACAGACTGTGTGGGGGCTGAAACCCATAAGCATGTCATTTGATCCCAAATCATAGAAGGCCTGGTAAAGTAGCCCCAGTTTTCTAACCATAGCCATCTCTCATATTGATCTGTATGGAAAATCAATGGTCCTTGATCATGAGCAGAAAACAGAGCCTCAGCAGATTGAGAAGGAATCAGTGTAGATAAAGTGTGTGTGTGGCTCTATGTTTTGATGGAAACTCTGGGGATTGGGCTGGACAAGTGGTGGACGTTTGTTTTCTCTCAGTCAAACACAAAGTAAAAGATCAAGTGTCCAGGTATTCATTGATGAAAGTTAGGGGATATTCTTCATCTTCGGTTCTTTTTTGTGTAGTGTACATGAAGACATCTACTAACCTCTCTATGTCTCTAGCAGAGTATTCCCTATCAGAGGATACCATGCCGACAGAGCGCTCCCTCCGGTTCCTTTTTTGCCCGCGACAACACAGCCAACTTCCTGGCCTGGTGTCGTAAGGTTGGAGTTGGAGAAACATGTCTGTTTGAGTCAGAAGGTTTAGGTGAGTGTCCTCCTTTTCTGCCATAAACATCAGAAAGCTAGAAAATCTAAATGTTGGACAAACAGGGTGGTCAGGCTTCAGTCTCCTCATAGACATACAATACAGTCTGGCTTTGGCTGTCACTGCCAGGGCACTGGACTCCGATTTCTGTCTCCTGTGAATGGCGCGATTGTGCAGGTAGAGTATCACGCAGGTTGGACTGCATCCCCCTCCTCCCTTCTGAGGCTTAGAGGAATCACATCTCCATGCTGCGCTTGAACTCCTTTGAGGTCCACACAGAGCTCACAGGGGTTAGCAGTGAGCACAGTGACGGGAGCAACGCTACCTGACGATAAGGACATGTGCATCTTGAATACTGTACTCATGCACAAAATGTATGGAGTAAAACAAAGGCAGCACAGACAATAGGGTGTGAGTTAGTGAGAAAGTAGGCCAACGCTATGCAAATGTTCTCCTCAGCCCAGAGTAGGGGCATTTTGCTCACACACTGTGCCTCTCTGATCTATTTGAAGGATTTTTTGCACGTTATGTCACTGAAATATGCCTGCAGTTATGCCTGGACAGAATGTTGTCCTTACAATCCGAAATCCGACAGAAATATTCAGAATATTTGTACATTCCTGAAATGTTTGGCTAATGGCTGGTCGACCATCGCTATGCAAATCATTTCTGAAGGCCAGGCTACATACACGGTAATCTATCAACAGTGCACCTTCACATGCAGTGGACATGTAATGTGGAAATACTCTAGAAAACAGTAACAGCTGACACCTGTCTTCTTTTTGTTCTTTCTTTCTCTTTCTTTCTTCCTTTCTTTCTCTGGGTGGATTTATCAGTTCAGCAGTAGATGTAACAGCACAAGGTTTGGTATCATGCAGTGGATATGTTATCTATAATGCATGGTGTGGTGTGTCACATGTATCGTACATCTTGTATCCACTCTCACTGTCAGGTTGTATGTTTGGGGAGGTTAAAATAAACTCCTCGGGCCTATATACAACAACAACAACTCAAGTCTGAACAATTCTCATTTCCATTTGATTCGGGATGAACACGGTGGCAGAGGAGAGGAACATTTGAATGCATGACACTCATTTTTGTGTGCCTCTTACCATCACATCCTCATCCTCATTCATTGCCTTTTTCCGGATACCGTACAATGTCTATATACTGTAAACTCCCAATGCTAAAACTTGATCTCTTCCTGTAGTTCTTCATAAACAGCCACGAGAAGTGTGCCTCTGCCTTTTGGAGTTGGGACGGATAGCATCACGGTATGGTCTCACTAACTAAATAAAAAAAAAAAATGTTGTTGACTATTTCCCCATTAACTTCTTTAGACTATTAAGTCTTTTGTTTTTGTTTTTGTTTCCTTGGTCTAGGTACAATGTGGAGCCTCCTGGCCTCATAAAACTGGAGAAAGAGATTGAGCAAGAAGAGAAAGCACCTTTACCATCTCCATCACCTGTATCCCCAGCTCAGCCCCTCCCTCCATCTCCCTCTTTATCTCCTACCCCGTCTCCTACCCCGTCTCCTACCCCATCTCCTTCCCCGTCACCTTCCCCGTCTCCGACTCCTACCAAAGTCAGCTCCAGCAAGAAAAGTACAGGGAAGCTGTTGGATGATGCTGTAAGCTATCAGTAGTTAACCTCTGGCTTTGCTATAGCTTTTGATGTCAGAGTGGCAACACATGTAGTATGTTTATCTTTGTGTGTGTTACAGGTAAGACACATCGCTAATGACCCCCCCTGCAGATGTCCGAATAAATTCTGTGTAGAGAGACAGTCGCAGGGTCGATACCGTGTTGGGGAGAAGATGCTTTTTATCCGGGTGAGTTTATTACAGTAAGGTTTAGATATACACAGCATCTGGTGTTAGAAAATGTTTTAAAATATTTCAAATCCTTTATGTAGTTAAATATAAAAATAACACAATTAATATCCAGTTAAAAATAAAAGTCCTGGTTTCTCTCTGTGTTAAATTATTGATTAACATATAAGCGGTATTTTATTGTTCAGGAAGGTCCAGGTGTATTTAATATTTCATAATAAGAATATTTGCTCTCCCATACTAAAGTTATATTTTGAGGTATTTGAGGTTTCTTGAGTGCCTCTTTATGCTACTTGTACTTTTGATTCCACTACATTTATTTGAGAGATACTGTATAGTTAGTAATAACTTTGCAGATTAATTTGTTACCTGTAAAAAAATCTAATAAGCATAATCTAGTCAATTCATCTATCCAAGTATTTAAGTATATAAAAAAAAGTTTAAATTTGCTCCACCACCAGCACCATAAAATATTATATACATGCCAAAGTGTCAGTGGTGGTAAGTCAACACTGACAGGAACCTGCCTAATGTCTACTTTTAACTATAATACTAAGTATATTTTGCTGATAATACCTCTGTATTTTTACTTGCATACAATTTTGAATGGAGGGCTTTTACTTACTTTTACTTAAGTAAAGAGTCTGAATACATCTTCCGCAACTGTACTTCATATATGTTTGCTAGCTTATTGTCCAAATATGTATCACATTATCAGAAAGAAAATATCCCCCACCTGCAAACTAATTTGTAACTGCAAATGCTGGAGAAATGTAGTTGAGTAAAGTAAAAATGTAAAATGCTTAAATGTAGACTTGCCAGTATCTCTAAACTGATTTGGACTAGACATTAACTTTTACTTTGAAACTCTGCTGTTAAACATGTCGTATCAGTTAATTGTTTTCTTACTCTACATGTTGTATTGGGTTCGATATATTACATACAACATAACACAAGGACAGCGAAAACCTCACAAAAATTACACAAGTTCATATTTTCGATAATCCAATTTCAACCATTCTATTAATTTTCAACTCAGTTTGGGGTTGATAACAATAAGGTATCACATTGCAGTGCAAACCCCTCTCCAGTCACACAGCATATGGCATATGTTGATACTCGGGCCTAGGTTTGGGATGAAAGTAGTCCATTGTGTCTGGAGAGCCCGCCTTTGCTGTGAGGTCTCATTTACTGGTAATGGTATTCCGACAATGTCCATCTTCAGCCAAACATAATGTAGCTCACTAGCTGCAAAAGGAAAATAACATCCACACATTTCCATATGATCTGCACCCGAGTTATTACTTGGAAAATATTTTGTTGAGCTTTATCACCCAATACTGGCCGGTGCATTAATTACATGTAATAATCACATTTAACCTATCAATGCAGGAAATGTTACTTGACTTTCTCTGAGGGGAGGGATATAGGATACTGGAGACAGATAAATGGAGGCTAAAACAGATTAAAGATGTAGCATTGGTCCCCTTGGGATCCTGGTTACTTGGCAACCCACAACCAGGATTCACACCTAAGAATGTGATTCATGGCTGTTTGAGATGTGAAGATGTTCAAAAGGAGTTTACTCTTGGGTGTCCTCTGCTGTTGGGCCACTATATTGCAACTACTAATGTCAAATCTCAACCTAACCTAATCTCAGTCATTGTAAGGTCTGGATGAACAAAACTGTTTGAAATATTGGTGAAGACAATATGACTCTAATGTCCTGCTAAAATAACATGGGATTCTACTAAAATGTGAATATTTATCATCATTTAATTCCTTTTTGATGACTGAGTGATTCAGTCTTCATTGTGTTGCTGAGCAACCAAGGACAAATAGTGAGAAGCTCACAGTGTTGATCCAATGCAGTCTGCTGTATAGTCTACACTTACATGTCAAGTCAATTTCATTTATATAGACCAAAATCACAAATTTGCCCCAAAGGGCTTTTCAAACTTTACAACATACAACTCTTGCTATGCTTAGACCCTTGATTTAATAAGACTCCACAAAAAATCCTTTAATGGGGACAAAAATTGTATGTGTCATCATGTGTACTCATCACAGTTACAGTATGTGAGCAAGTGTTAAACCTCTTTTCCTCTGTCTCTCAGCCAGGCAGCCACTGAAAAGGAATGAATACAGTTAGAACCTGTCTGTCACTGTCTGTATGTAGCTGTGGAGCGAGCGAGTCTGCTCCGCAATTATCTGTCCAGCCTGAGCGACTGACCTTCTCAGCTCCTGGAATAAATCAGGTGGCTGTAGCCTCAACAAGGGGGCAGAGTAACATCACAGTGTTTGTGAGAAGTGCTGTCCAAACTCAGCCCGAGGCCTCTGTCCTTCTCTGGGCCGCTGATGAGGGAATGGGCTCCAACAAGGGTCTTGTCCCAGAGCAGCGTGATTGAAACCCCTCTGCATCACACCGGCCCATTAAATTCACAGTTACAAAGCCTGAAGGCCTGGTCCTGGTGATTGGAAGCACTGCCCTGCCAGTGCCCTCTTGATTGATTCTTTTAAGAGGCTTATAAATGTTGCATGTTATGCTGCTGGAGGGCAGAAAGCCTCATATCTGGCCTGACTGAGGTGACAATGTCATGAAGTAGTTTACCCTTTTTACCAAACAATTTATTTTGGTAATTGTCGGAATCATTCTCCTACTGTTTGGGGTTTTAAAGACAAATATAGCATCCTAATAGTCTTAATAATAACCTGTTTATATATTAACAAGCTTGTTTTAGTAGCAGTGTAATGGCGTGTTAATGAGGTACAGTGGGGGGAATAAGGCATGTTTTATGTGTACAGCCTCTGGGGAATGTGAGTCTGAGCTTCCAATATATCAGAGCCTTTTATTTCTTCTTCTCTTTATTATAATGGCCGGTGTTGCCATGGTACCCAACCTTGAGAATGTGCCCTGATGTGGCAGGTGGCATCATTTTGAAGCAAATGTTGCAGATTGAACGATGAAAAAACACTGCATATAATTCCTTGGTTAAGCAGAGCATATAGTGTAATGTTTAGGTTTTGTGCTTTTTAGTGATGAAATGGCAAATGTCTGAATATATATATATTTTTTAGCCATGCTAGTGGTGGCATGGCTCTAGAGATGGCAACGTTGGTCTGTCAACCACTTTGGTTCAGACAGAACTATTGACATGGACTACCAGACATTCATGTTCCCCAGAGGATGACTCCTTTGGTGACCCCCTGACTTTTCCTCTAGTGCCACCAGCAGGTCAAATCTTTCACTTACCTAGTTAAATCTCTCAAAACACACAAACTTTGGGGCACAAAATCTTGAACAGACATTTGTGATTCCCTAATGATGTATCCTAATGACTTTGGATATCCCCTGACTTTTCATATAGTGCCACCTCGAGGTTCGCAGTTGTGGTTTTGAGTGAAATTAGGTGCAGACATTCATACCCTCCTCAGGATAAATTGCAATAACTTTGGTGAATAATTCCTACCTTCAATCTAGCGGCATCGGGTCATTTTTGTGTGTGCAACACTTAGATTAGCTTGTTAACATGTTAATTAACATTAAAAACTGATGGAGGCGTAAGGTTAGGTCAATCATTTTTTTTTCAATTACTATTGAGTCGTTAACCCAAGATGTTATACTTGCTTAGCATTAGCTTGTAGCTCAAACCATTGCTGAGCCAAAGTGCAGTCTCACAGAGCCACTAGCATGGCTGTGCTCTCTTAAGTCTTGTTAACTATGAAGTTCCAGATATCAAACAGTGAGCAGTCACTCTGTTTGTCCATAGTCTGTTTGTCCGGCTCAACATGGCATTAGGCTGGTAAGAAATGGAGAAAGTTTCCCTCCAGGGACATCAACCAGTCTGAGGCCTCCAACATCAATCAGCAACCTCAGACATCCAAACCGTGCTTAATTGTTCATTCAGCTTCTGCCTGAGAACCAAAGCCTCAATCAGCGAAATTACATTAGTCCTATAGAAGGAAGGGCTCAGCAACAACCGTTTAAAGCTCTCCATTGACATACGGACATCAGAAGAGAAACTATAATCCTATTTCTCTCTGCAGATGCTGCACAACAAACATGTGATGGTGCGTGTTGGTGGAGGCTGGGAGACCTTTGAAAGCTACCTGCTGAAACACGACCCATGCCGCATGCTCCAATTCTCCCGGGTGGAGGGCAAGATGTCCCCCATCAGCAGCAAGTCCCCAAACATCAAGGACCTCACCCCTGACAGCTACCTGGTGGTGGCAGCCCACTACCGCAGCAAAAAGTGAAGACTGAAAGTGCCATTAATAGGACTCAGAGGATGACTTCATGCCATTGTTAACTCCCTAATGGATGCGGCTATGTTACCTTGTCCTTGTTCTTACACACATTATGGCTAGAGATGCAAATATTGACACAAAGAGTGGAAAGCACATTTGTGTAATAGTGGTGCTTTGATTTTGTTTTCTCAGTCAAGGACAATTCAGTCAAATGGATGTTTGTGAGCAGCTGAAGCCTGCATTCACAATAGGCCCTTAAAAATGTCTTTTATTTAGTTTTACATAACTGTATACAGCTTTGACAAATGTGCCAATCTTTAAAATATAATGTAATCAGTTAAGTGGGTAAAGGTGAAGCTGTATATTTTCTTGAGTTTTTTTTTTTTAATCATTAATTGTATTTTAAGCAATATATCACTTATAGTATATAGTTTCGTATAGTCGATCAGGCCTATGGTAGCTACCTGACTGTGTTTGTACATGTGAAGAATAGAACATTTTCTGAATGTAAGTAGTGGAGGTTTCAAGACCTTTAAGAAGCCAGTATTCCTCAGCACGCCGGTGTTTGTGATAGTAGAAAGCAAGTAGACATTTTCCACCAAGGCAATGTATTTTCCCCATTTTCAATTTAGCTGATGTTTCTATCCCAAATGCCTTTGAATACACAGGTGGCTCAGTGGGAGGCACCGCACTCAAGCTGCAAGGTGAACTTCGACTATGACATTAGAAGAATAAGTGGATACCTTACTGTCAAAAGAATTGTAAGTTACCAAGTCTTTACCCGATGGTTCAGTTTAGCATTGTAACAAACATTGGTCACAAAATCTTATGGATTTTCTTTGATTTATTCTTATGAGGCTAAGACAACGAAGCAATGCTTAGATTGTTTACACAGTGATAAAAAAAAAAACTTCTATGCAATACATTTTTATACTATCATTTTTAATATCCATTATTAGGATTGTTTTATGATTTATATTGTAAGAACATGGACAATCAGTTGTACAAGATGCAGTATGTAGTTAAATAGAACCTTGTTGATTTATGATTGATAATACACTTACTCACTTGAAGTCCTGCAATTATTCAATTTGTTGTATGTTACTGACCTCTAGAGGTAGTGCAATCATTGAAACTTGATGAATAATCTGTTTCCTAGGTTCAGATTCTTACAATTAATAGATATAATTCACATTATCATTCTGTGTATTGATTTGTAAAACTTATTACCTGGAAAATTAATCTGTGGGTTTTGTACAAGATCACTGGCTATGCAAAGTAACCCATAGGTTTGTATGTTAAGTCCAAATCCTGTTTTTGAATGTAGATTTTCAATAAACCTTTAAACTACACACATTGACAAATCTACTTTGTAAATATTTTAAGCGGGACTGGTTATCCGATTTAAAGCCTGAGCCTTACAGAGAAGTCTGTTTTAGAGTTAAAACCTTTTACACATATGTAAGACTGAACATTTTTGATGAATGTTAAATGCATGTTTTCTTTGACAAGTATATATCTAAACTGCAGTATGTTTCAATTTGCCATCACTAATCATTTTCAAATCCACACAAGAGTAGCAGAAATGTGATTTATTGTAGCAAATAACATTGGCTGATTGCCTGTTCTACAAAATGTTGAACCAAAAGCATTTAAGGATCAAGAGAAGGCTGTAAGAAATGCACTCAAAGTCAAAGTAAATAATTCACTACATAGTGTACACACTTCATTCTTTTCCTTCAGTTCCTTAATGTTTCCATTATAGTTGACATGAAGCTCTCACAACATAATGTGAGCAAACATATTTGCAGTTTACCAAATGTTGACAAACTGTGTGCAAATAGATGACTAACAATAGCTTCCGTTGGCAATTCAAACATTTCATTTCAATCAAATTGTGCTCAGGAAAAAAGGTTATATTAAAAAAGCAATGGCAAAGACCAGTGCAAACAACAATAGGCCCTGTGCACCAGGTCACCAAGGGCGCAACCTAGTGCACCTCATTTTCATTTTTACCGGTTTTACATTATTCTGTATCTGCTGCACATTTGGTCAAGTATGTACTTTGTGCTTCCTGATTGTATCAGCAATTTTGCAACTAAATGACGTTGCACAGAGTGCAGACTTGGTGGCATTTATTCTCAGCACAATGTCAAAAACACATCTTTCACCAAAACCTCATCATGTGACACGGAAAGTGCATTGGTCTCGAAAATACACCAGGAACAGAAAAAGTTATAGCGGTGTGTGAACTAGTCTTTGTTGCCAACAAATAGAGCACTAAACAAGGCAAAATTAGTGTTAACTGGGTGCTTCTTTCTGTATACTAATCCCACAATAAGCACACTTCAATTTCTGTAAACATAAACTGTGTTTGACTTGTGAAATGTCAATATGCATCATGGATTTTTGGAGGTCATACAAAAAGTAATGTGACCAATATGGATCTACAGTGAATATTGTTCCTCGACTACGAAAACCAAGAAAGTGCAAAAGCTTTAGTGTTGAGAACAGCTTTGACTTAATATGACAACAGTTCCCGGAGATACTGTTGGACTTTATATTATTATTTTGTGTTATCTAATATTAGTCATTCTAAGACTTTCTAATCAATTGTCAAATTGCACATTTCTGTGTCATCCCTGACTGTCCAAACCGGCGTGTATAACTTGGCAACAAGGGGGCAAGTCCTGCTGTTCTGTCTGTAACCACTTCAGATTGCTTTGCATGAAGCATGACTACTGTAACCGTTTCTTGTAACATCATAAAATAGTCAAAGGAAATTAATTTTAAAAATGGACAGCAGTTCAAACATCTATCAAGTCATCTTGCAGGGATACTTCATGTTGTTTTGGACTTCAGAGTCAAGACTTCAGGTTTCACCATCCAGATTTCAGCCCACCTGCCACTAGAAAGCAAAGCGAGAAATAATCAGAACAATCTTCAGTCTTTGAGACATAGTGCTAGTTGATTTATCAATATAATATAAATAATTATATGAGAATAGTTGTCATCTGGAAAATGTGGTTAGTGTAATATTTTGATGCTACCCGTCACTGGGTTTAAGGTAGATTACAGCTAAAGAATAATCTTTTTTAAATATATTCAATAATTTATACGCAGCTATTCTGAGCCAGGAACTACAGAGAACAGACAGGAACCTCTGGCATCATCACATATAAATCTGTACCTGCATGTAGGAGACTGACTCATGAAAGATGGTTCAGTATCACTAATCTGTATGTTGGATAACATCTCGAGCAAAAGGAAAAATATAAATTTGCATTGGACCTCAGGAACGGCATATATGATGCTCCTGTTATTCTAGAAATCACAAAGCTTTGATGGTGAATACAAAAGTCACCTTCAACCCGCCGCCGCCGCCAGACACAGAGGTGGTCATCGCCTCTTTCTCAATCTCTTCCTGTTTTTTCCTTTTCCTCTCGACTGCTTCTGGATTTTTAACACCCCTGTATGTTGTCTGAAAAAGAGAGTGGAATATGATCAACCACAATAGTGGTTGATCAGGCAATAGTTTCATTAGAAAGGTGTTTATATTATATTTATGTTAGAAAATATATACAAGCAGTCTTAAAAACATGCATGATTTTAAAAGCATTTTCTATCAATTATTTTACCACAACCTTTTCAAAAAGCACAAGGAATGTTCAATCACAACTAGCAAAAGGGCAACTGCCAAATGAGGCAATTCAAATAAAGGATGGAGCAGCTGACTGAAACGTGACCGTGGGTTAGTAGGAAAAGTGTGAATTGTCAGGACAGTGACTTGGAGCACAAAAACGTGGGAGATGCTGAGATATGAGCCAATCCAAAAGATTCACCTGGCCATGAAGAGTTTTCATTTTGGTCCATGTCTACTTACCTTGATACAACTTTAGCATGGCTCTTACGGGTGTGCAAGTGGCTTTTCTGTACAATAAGAAATCACTTACCACATTGTCAAGTGCATCTACCTTGAATGGGGTGTGTATAAATATATATATTTAAGAGCAGGCTACAAAGTTATACTACGCTCAGTTACCATATTAGGTAAATCTAGACAAATCTAATAGTCTGAACAACCCTGAAGTAAATCCTATCTTTGCAAAGGTTATAATGTTCAGCTTTTGATTAAACTGTTGAGCTTTTTGGTTATTTTGGAGGCTGTAGTTTGTTTTGCTGTTGAATTGTATTGTGCTATACTGACAGGTGTTTCTAATAATAAGGGTAGAGGAAATGTTACAAACACCTAAATATAATATAACGACAGTACAACTACAGCCTACAATAAATCCTACTTTCATGAGGGTAAGAATGGTTGCAGAGCCCTTGTATTAGAGAACATCAGCTGTAATAGTACTACCTAATAATCTGGCACCAACGTGTATTAATACACCGTCTTGCCTAACAGCTACAAATGAAAATAACCCACCTCTTTTTGTCTCTTCTCGGCGGCCTCAGCTAATTGTCGTCGTCTTATCTCCTGAAAGAACACAGAACACTTGTAAGCTACGAGTGACAGACAGACAGACAGACAGACAGTGTTGGGCCTGCAGCAGACCGCTTACTGAGGCTCAACGTGCCCTAGTAGGGCCTGCGGTGTCCGGCAGGTAATTAATCACATTCCCGTAGCGTTAGGTTCGTTTAATTTGCATGAATTCACATTTCACATTGGAACACATGTGCGACACTGTTGACTTATCCGGAGACACAAGTGGTAACAGAAGATTTAGTAGACTAACTTACTGGATCCGGAGTGACAACAACGTCGTCCGCTGCTCCGCCAAGGCACGGTAGGCACATCCCCATGCTTCGAGTTGTTATTCGAGGCAGGAAAAGCAACGTAGAAAATCAGTTATCAGGTTTAGCCTGACTATCTAACTACCTAACTACCCGGCAGGCCAGTTTCAAAATGCTGGGTTGGTAGTTAAGGCACCAGAAGCAGCAGCTTCTAAGTTACTCCCACCGGCTGATGGGTCGTCTGGCATAACGTTACCGTCAGCTAGCGCTTTCTGTTAGCTAACGGTAACGTTAGCATTCTATCTAACAGCTAGCTACAAGCCCAGTTACTTTTCCAAGCCACCTAATAAGTTATTTCTCCTCACACCTCTTGTTTAATCGCCTCGGCATCTGGGAAATATCTATTTGAAAGTCAGACGTCTAAATATTTTCACCTCTTTTGAGTTTGGGTTAGAAGTGGCTGACTAGTCTGCCAGGGTATGTTCAATAACGGCAAGTTACAGCTTTCAGCGAGAATATAAACACAAAATTAACTTAACAGTCATGCGACCAATCAAAACACTACGAGACCTTTTTTCATAGTAAGAAGTAGCGGTCTTATTTGTAACGCACCGTAGTTGACGTCATTGTGTTTGAACGTGTTCATTGTAGAACAGTGTGAAACGGGATTTTGAACGTAGCTCAGTGTGACCAGATGTGGGCGGATACCTTCACGCTGCGTCGCTTCATAGCGGGTCCAATATGGAGCGATATTTCTATAATCAACAGCGTGGCCTGTCGGCTTGAGAGCACACTTTATTAACTTCATGTTCAGATTTTGTAATACTCAATCAAAACCTTCAAGTCGTTCCTTCATTTTACACGTGACATATAATATATACAGCTCTGGAAAAAATTAAGAGACCACTGCAAATGATCAGTTCTCTGGTTTTACTATTTATAGGTATGTGTTTGAATAAAATGAACATTGGAAAATTAGGAGTGGTCTCTTAATTTTTTCGAGAGCTGTGTGTATATATGTATATGTATATATATATTATATATGTGTGTGTGTGTGTTGTAAAATGTACATTTTACATACTTTGTATATGAACATGATTCATTTTGACCTGGTTAAAGTTCCAAAAAAATCCTTTACATATGTACCAATATACAAATGACCAAAGTGGACATCATATACAACAAAATAATGCCTTTCCCAAATGTAACTTTATGGTAAGAAGGTTGATGGCAAGATATCTGTTAGCGTTAACTGGTAAGCGGTAATGTCTAACCTTTGACTTTATAGAAACAATGAACAGTCTGCACAACAGCAATAATTCGATTGGGTTGGCAACTGTTTCTATATTAGCTATATGGTGAAAATATGTGACTTATCTGACTCGATTATGAAGTTAATACTGTCACTACCGTTAACCATTTAATGTTAACTTATGTGGTAGCTTAACACATAGAATCCCTCATATGTCTCTTTAGCTAACTAATGACCTTACCCATTTTAATTATTACCTAGCAATTAGCTAGCATTAATAAGCCCAACAACAACATTTCTCACTTATTTTGTCAACCTTTTTCAAAAGCCCTGCCATCTTTAAGTTTTTCCATTGTGCTTTTGCCTTGTTAAGCCTGCGTTTACTATTTAACCTCTTAAGTTAAAAAGCTCTTCTTTACTTCTTCTTCTTCTTCTAGTTTTATGGAGGTTGGCATCCAGCTTTTTGGTGCATTATTGCTCCAGAGAGTGGAACAGACAATACACTCAATATCTACATCCCTCTCTATCTGCTCAGTTCTCCCACGCTCTTAGGGCCACATGTAAAATTTTGTTTTTGAGTTCTGACTTTAATTTCAGAATTCTAAAATAAAAAAAGTCAACTCCCACGTGGCCCTAATCGTCTACTACAATGACTTAATACCTTGACAGAGGAGAGCAGGGATGTAGATATTGGGGCACAGTGCACTAAATAAAATACTGAAATTGATAGGGAAACACCAAACAGGATTTTGTGAGGGATGCCTGGAAGAGGAGTCAGTAGAGCATGTAGTTATGAACTGTAGGCTGTGTGAGACTCAAGAGAGAGGATGAGGGATATGTTGAGGGAGTTAAGGGGGCAGGAATTCACATTAATAGAATTGCTGAGCATGGGTGAGAGAGCACAGGTCAGGGTATTGTTAGCTTTTTTAAGACAGAGTTTTTTTTACAGGATATGATGGATAAGTTTTGATAGGGTGGAAGGTGTTTGTTTATTTTCTGTCTGGTCCAGTCTCTGGAGTGGAAGGAGGCGGTGGTGCACCTGGATGCCAACCGCTGTAAAACTAGAAGACGACGACGACTTAATACCTTAACCGAGTCTGTTTTTACATGCACATTCTCTCTTTATGAGATTCCTATAAATGTATTATACTGCCAGCCAGTTTTTATTGATATAACTCCTTATTTTATTTATTAGATCAATTTAGCCCAATTCACCCTAATAAAATAATGTTATAGGCTGACAGTCTTCACAAAAATGATACACAACACATTTTTATAGCCAATGGTGGTGTGGCTCAGAGGTGTTTCTTCAGTTCCTCCAGCAGAGGGCCTGCAGTGTTTACAGGGACCAACAGACTCCCACTCGGTGCTGATCCATTAACCCCAATCATCTGCACAGCAGACACGAGGACTACTACTCATTTCTGTCCAATCCTGAGCCTGTGTAGCCGTCACGTGAGAAAAACAAAACGCATATTGTTTTTTGCGCAATGCGCATGCGCGGCCAAGTCACGACGGTGACGTTGTTTTCCCTTCACCGGCCCCCGTCAATCCATCCTATACATTTCACGGATTGCTCTCCTGCCCTGTCCTTGACCAGTACGGGCGCTGGTATACGGTATAATAAGTATTATAGTAAAAGAAAAAGTACGGCCGCTGGTATAGATATATAGATAGATAATGTAGATATAATAAAGTCGTGGAGAACGAGAGTGGATGAACCCAGTTACAGTAATTGCCCGTGCGGGACGCTGTAAGAAGTAAAGCGAACGGTCATTTCATTGGTTGACGCTGCAGCTGGAATACTATTGGTTGGGGAATCTTAATAGGGTTGTTGCACAAAAAGATCCATGCGCACAGCAAAAATCCAAGAACAGAAATTCCACAAGTGCACAGAAGAAATCTGCACAAATAACAACACATCCAAGTGCAAGCATCCGTTTTGACCAAAAGCTGAGCAAATCCAAGCGCAAGCAGGTGCTATTTGTGTGCAAAAGCAGGGTTTTGAGAGAGTATTACAAAATCTGAACTTGAAATGAATAAAGTATGCTCTCAAACCGAAAGGGCATGCTCTTGATTAAAGATAGTATTATCGCTCCATAGTCCAACAGCACCACCTTGTGACAAAGAACAAAGCCAATGTAATAATCACTATGGCAACGAGAATAGTATACCACATCCACATACTGATGGTTGCATTGAAACTCAGTCACGACTAGTCACAATAGAAGCAGAGGGGATCAGAAGGCAGGCGTCCAGCTCACCACATGGATTCTGGACTACCTCACCAACAGATCACAGTATGTGAGGATACGAGACTGAATCTGACAGGGTTGTCTGCAGCACGGGGCCCTGCAGGGAACAGTTCTGGCTCCCTTCCTCTTCACGCTCTACACTGCAGACTTCACACACAACTCAACCAACTGCCACCTACAAAGGTCCTCAGATGACTCCGCAGTCGTCGGCCTCATTGCAGACGTAGAGGACAGAGAGTACAGAGAACTGATCCAGGGCTTAGTGGGTTGGTGCCAGCAGAACCGCCTCCAGATCAATGCAGGGAAAACCAAAGAGCTGGTGGTGTAAACACTCTCCCCCAGCACCAGTGAACATCCAGGGAATGGGCATCGAGAGGGTGGAATCTTACATGTACCTGGGTGTTCACCTGAACAATAAACTGGACTGGACCGACAACACTAATGCACTGTACACAAATGGACAGAGTAGACTATCTCCTAAGGAGACTCAGGTCTTTTGCAGTGAAGGGGACACTGCTGAGAACCTTCTTTGACTCTGGTGGCATCAGCCATCTATTACGGTGTGGTCTTCTGGGGCAGCAGCATCTCCACTGCTGACAGGAAGAGACTGAACAAGCTGGTTAAGAAGGCCAGCTCTGTTCTGGGATGCCCCCTC
>JAVQJF010035024.1:0-56286 GCA_036023855.1 Gadopsis marmoratus | reverse complement strand
ATATATATATATATATATATATATATATAAACAAACTATCAAAAGGGTCACTGGTTTGGCATTTATGACATATGATGACAGAAGTGGGATGTGGTCAAAATAAAGCGAGCACCAGTCTGAAGACTTCTCAGAATGATGGCGGTCTGATAAAAGGATGGAGGACTTTTTATGGCATGGTTTCTGTCTTCTCAGCTCTTAAGAGCACACAGATCAGTCCTGAATGAATCCTGGAAAAAGGACCGACCCATGCCAGAAAACAACTCCATCATCTGCAAAGAACTTTGGCAAGAATCTTTCACTGTAGTTTGGACTAAAGGAATTTATGTTTGCGTTTTCTTTGGTTTGACTCTGACCTGTTTATTAAATGATAAAAGTTCTACTCTAAATGTGAGTTCAATAAAAAAAAATCAGTGTACTGTGTGTAAAAATTGTAGATGTTTGTATGTGGAAGTTCTGGAATTTGTGGAACAAAAGATCAAGGAAAACAATTCTAAAAAAAAGCTCAATATGACTCAGAAATCTATTGTGTTGTCTTTGTGTTTTGTAAATGAAGACTGAAAATTCAGTATTTATTACTTCTGGATATTGAGAATATTTTAGTGATGCTGAAAAGGTGCTGTATTTTATGTGCGAGTTGTTCATTATGCTGGGATTTGCACTTTTGTGCCATTTATCCAGTTCTACGAAGAATCATAATGAAAATAAAATGTGAAGACAACCAATGTCATGGTTTGAATTACCCAGCATTAAGTCAATATATTCCACTCAAAACCTTTTGTTAATGTTTGCATCAATATCTTCACTGCATCAGCATACTAGCTGTAATTTAAAGGATATGCTGGCTTGCTGTACTCATCCATTCCAGCATGCTTTTAATGTGAGTAAATCCTTAAAAAATACAATCAAAAGTTTGAGACTTCAACTGTTTGAGCTAGACAAATTAAGTATTAATCTACCACTTACTGTCCCTCAGCTGTGATGACTAACTTGTAGATATGTATTTGTTTGACTCCAACTGCTGAAGCCTCATTAGCTTTAAATCTTTGAATACATTTTTGCACAGAATGAAGATTGTGGATTTTGTCCCTCCTCCCACTGGAAGCATGTCTTTAGGGCCAATATGAACATTCATTAATTTGAGGAAAAAATAAACCTCTCAACACCCAAACTGATGAAAGATTATAAGTAGACCTCGCTTTGAATTAAGCAGTTGACTAAATATTTAGAATAGTGCAGTTTCAGAGTCTCTGCAAGCTACCTCCTGCCAGTTTGTGTGACGTTAAGAAACTGGCTGCCTGCTTTACTTCCATTAACAGCGCAAATGACTTCAAGATTTTGTGTTGTACATGCAGTCACCAAGGTGCAGCTGGGATGCCAGCGGTCCCCCTTCACGGAGGTCCCGGAGCCACTCATCACAAGGCTCAGTATTTAAACTAACATTCATTTAGCAGCTGCATTCATTTGGGCAGAAATGCCTGTAGAAACTCTGCCCATTAATACATTCATGAATTGTAGAATTAATATTCCTCTTTAGTGACAGGAAATCCACAAGTTAAGGATCAAACTTTTATTTATAATAAAATCCCAAATACCTTGAGAAATACACAAAAATTTAACAGCTGATCACATGATGGGGAAACAAGCATAGTGAGCAATGCCACACTGGTTGTGGCTGTTCCGAGCCATCTTGACGTAGCCCTGTTCTCCGAAGTGCACACCCCAACTACAAAGCAAAGGATATTTAGATCACAAAAGAGATACATGTCAAATGAAACGATTACTCCTATAATCCAAAATTCACATTTAATATTTCACCTGTTTTTGACCAACCAGTAGTCGTATCCCCTCTCTGTGCCGTAGCCTACAGCCAGCACACCGTGGGTCACATTGTGGGTGCACGTGTGGTCCCTGTATACTCCTGTGGGGCCACACAGAGGTGTAGAATGCAAAACTGAACTCTAACCGAAACCAGACACTTACAGACCCAAAACGTTAACTCCCTTCCTTACACCTAAGATTGTTTGGAGGTGCAATTACGCACCATGACGGTAGAAGATGAACTTGGGCCTGGAGGCATCAATTGCTACAGAGATGGGGCCAATGTCTGCTAGAGCTGCCTTCAACGCAGATTCATCCCCCTTTGGTAAGAAGGAATAGGCCGAGCAGTTAGCAGCCCGATACTCTGGGTCATACTTGCACTGACCACGCTGAAAAGAAAGGCATGTGTAGGAGTTACTGAGGTTTCATCAGGTGATGAAAGTCAAAATATATCTACAGTAGACCTGACATTTTCACACATGCAGTAGGCCATTGTGTTTTGGAAGCTCACCCTGCCAACGTAGGGGTAGGCCGCATCAGAATCTATGCCACGGTTTTTAATGATATATTTGAAGGCATTTGCCATGAAGCCACCATTGCACCCATCATTGCCATATTTTAGGGAGCAATCCACCAAGTTCTGAGGACTGAGGGACATCAGCACACCTGTCCTTTTCTTGAGTTGCCCTTCCAGAGCACCAACTGCACTGAAGGCCCAACAAGAGCCACAAGCACCCTTGAAGACAGAAAAGTTGCACATGAATTAAATGTAGACTGAATCTTCTTAAACTACAGCTACAAAGACAATTGTCTGATATTAATGTGCACTGCTACTTTAGGATATGACCTACTGCAGCCTCACCTGCTTTTTGACCTCAGTTACCAGGCCTTCATCCCTCCAATCCAGTGATGGCGGTATAGAGCGACGGACACTGACGTAGTTGGAAGGACCCCTCTCCATGTCAGTGGGCATGGTGGTAGACATCCGTGTGCCAAGGATCTCCTCGATGGTCTACAAATGAGAAACAGTCAGTATGCCGTCCACATGCAGTTTGTTGGCATAACATTGAGGCTACACAGTGGATCAATGAAGAGAAAAGGTGAGTGAAGCCTATTCACCAGGTCCCCCAGGTGATTCATTGCCAGCTCATAGGTGTGTAAGCCTAGAGAGCTCTCCAGGTTGTGGACATTAATCATTTCCAGGTTGTCTTCCCATATCCGCCTGCGACCTAACGCTTCAATCTGGAAACAACATTCACATTAGCCACATACATGACAGTTAATTTATCCCTCACACGTAAGATACTGAGGTGAAGATTTAAGAGTATTATTTTACAAGTACACCATAAAGGAGAACTGGGTTTGAAGAAAAATACTGCATTTATACAAATTTAATTTAAATTTAATTTTATGCATAAACCAAATTGATTACACACAAAAAAGTAGGAATACATCACTGTTAAGCCATTCAAAAAAACCCACAAACAGTTGTTAAAAGTGACTATGCTGACTTGACTCATGACCACAGTCGTACCTGGTGAGAATAGACTTTGTTATGCATCTTAGTCCACAGCTCCCAGTGTTGATCCAGTACTGAATTGATAACGGCCGTTGCAAATCCACACACCATGGTGAAAAGCAGGCTCCGATACATCTCAGGATCTAGGACAAGAAAAACTATAAAAAAGGACTCATCGCAAACATGATGTTTTATGAGCGTCCTACATCGGACTAAAGGCCCGGCTCATGCTGTGATTGGACAGCTGCAGCAGTGCTCATTGAAACACCACCAGCTGATGTCAATTAACATTATGAAGCTGAGTCAACCCACACATAAGTAAAGTGTATGTTAAAGATATTTGTACATGCAGGAAAATCTGTGAGGCAAAAGTTGATAGATGAAGTACTTGTCAGAAATGATACACACATAGGCTATTTCCAATACATTTCAGATGTTGCCAGTTCATATGATTTGACAAATTGACAGGTAGAGGATACTATACTCTACCAGGTGGCCCACTATTCATATTTGGATGCATGCCATTATTACAGAAAGGAAATCAGCAGAAACCAAAACAGCACTGAAAAGAAGTCGTCCTCACTTGATGACAGAGATGCTAAAATATCACCTACTTGAAGTTATCCAGGCTGAATGTGAAAGAGTCTTTATTTATCACCATGCTCACCAAAATGCAAATCATTAAATATGCATGTAATTTTTTTTGCCACTTGGGGGCAGCGGAAACAAGTTGCGAACACAACATTGACTTTTCATCACATTTTAGGTTGGCATGTTGAACTTGTTAGCAAACAGTTGTAAGAGTCGTGTTTCTGTCCACGTGATGAATGTAAGTCCTAAATTAATTCTTTTATTTTAGGTCTGTTTTTGGTTTTTACCACCTCTTGAGGAAAATATCTGGTTTATACGCTGCTAAATGCTCCACTGCATTCACTAGCTAGTTGCTAACTGGGCCTGTCTGATGTTTGGTGCTGAGCAGGTAGTGTAGGCCTACAGTAGGTTTGATATGATAATGTTTCATTCCCACGTCGTGCTTCTTAACAGGCAGATAAGAGATTTTTCAAATTCTTCCATTTATGTCAAGTTACACTTAAACACACCAGAGACTAAGCCAACATTTAAATAAATACATAAAATATCTAAAATACAGTTTAGAACTTATGTGATATATAAAATGACCAACAAAAGATTTAAAGGTACAAAGCAAGCAATGTTTTTTTCAAAATGACAGAGAACATAGGATGAGACCTTAATGAAGTAAGTGAAACTCAAACATTTATAGTTATTCATTCAAAAAAATCAGTGAGAAAGGCTACTGGTGCAGATACAGTAATGGCATCTGCGGTTTTGTTTCTTAAAGACAAAACACAATTCTACCAAGATGATACAGGTGACGCATTTTCACAGCGCAGGATAGACTGCATAGCTGGCAATGCCACAGAGGTTATTCTTGTTTCTGGCAATTCGAATGAAGCCTTCTTCTCCCCACGCAGTTCCCCAACTGGAATCACAAAAACACTCATGTTTAATATTCAGTTTCGGCCACACACGTGAAGCCATGCATTTCTATCCACGTGTGGGGGTAACACATTTTACAGGTGAACTCCTGTAGCCAGAAGAGACAAATTCACCTGTTTTTCACGAGCCAGAAGTCTTCCCCTCTGTCTGTACCGTAGCCCACAACCAGGACCGCATGATTTATAAACTTTGGGTTGCAGTTTGGTACGTTGTATAGACCTGAAAGCACATGAGGTTAATAATATATCTGTTTGCAGTGGGATTACTGCTGATATGACACTTTAGTTAGAAATCTTGAAACCCTTGTGTGGTTCATCACATTAGTTAGGCTCTACAACTATCTGCTAAACTAATTAATGCTGAAAAGTCACTAATGTTCTCGTTTGATCACTTCTGAAAGCTTCCAGGCTATTAGGTAAAATACAGGGACCTTTCAATGCTCAAAGGAACATTTGATGTAAGTGCCACACAAAGCGGCTTTTATACCCCTCTAAAGATCCAATCCATTTAGATTTAAAAGTGCAATCAAGAATTGTGTGGTAGGCCTTGGAGAAATATTTGTACTCATCTCACCTCAAAATGCAAGTGTATTTTCTACACTCTGAATAACCATAAATAACCCTCACACTCACAACGGTGATCAAATCTGTTTAGGTTTAGATTAAAATTCAGTCAAAAATTTAGTTTTGCAAACAATTCCAGTGCTGGAGTGGCAATATTTAAATTTTAAGACACTTATCAGAGCAAACCATGTTTAACTGCCGAGTGGGGCCTTTTACTACAAGGTCACGTTATAGAAGTTGTTTTAAAGAAAAATACTGAAGCAAAGGTTTGTCCTGTTAAATGTGCTATTTCTCTAAATGGCAGTTGATCGTTTTATGAATCTGAATTCTGAACCTAAGATAAATGGAACAGCAAATGTCTGCAAAGCCTACTTTTGCCAACCAAAGAATAAGATATAATATAATGTCTGATTTCATTCACTACCGTCAAAGTTAGGCTTCTCAGGTATGACTCCTTCACAGCTACTGTACAGCACTGACCCATTACTGATCAGCGGCCCTCTCTTTGTATTAAATCCCCATGTTCAGAAGCCTCGAGCAGCCTCACCTCCTCTGTAGAGATGAAAAGATGGCAACATGGCGTTTACGGCCACCGCAACGGGTCCCACTGATGCCACTACAGCCTGCAGAGTCTTCTCATCTCCTTGTGGGAGGATGTGGAAATTAGAGCAGTAGCCGGCCTTTCCCATGACAGAATACCGACATTTCCCATTCTACAAAGGAAAATGAAAATATATATTGGTAAATATATTTTACATTATAAATATGTGTTTTTGTCTTAAAACACATTTTATGGAAGTTACGTATCTTGACTTGTTATATAGCTGAAACAAACAAACATCAAACCTTCTTATTAAGTAAGAAGGAAGTAAAGAAGAAAGGAAGGAAGTTATGAAGGAAGTCAGAAGGTAAAGAAGGAAGTAAGGAATGAAGGAAGGAACGAAGTAAGTAAAGAAGCTACTACGTAAGATAAGAAGGATGTAAAGAAAAGTATAGAAATATGTAATGAAGTAAGTAAGGAGTGAAGTTAGTGTGGTAATAAAGACAGAAAGGAAGTAAGTTGGGAGTAAAGAAGGACATAGAAAGAGGTAATGAATGCAGTAAAGAAGGAGCTAAGTAAATAAGAAGGATGTAAAAAAATGTAGAAAGAAAGGAAGTAAAGATGGAAATAAAGAAGAAAGTATGGGTCACCTGATGTTCGTAGGGGTAAGTGCTCTCTGAGTCAATGCCTCCGTTCCGGATGATGTAGCTGTAGGATTTAGAGATATATCCTCCTCTGCAGCCTAGGTTTCCATCGTTGGTGCTGCAGTCCACCAGGTTCTGTGGGCTCAGGGGAACAAGGGAACCTGTGCGCTTCTTCATCTGGCCCTCAAGAGCTCCCAAAGAGCTGAAGGCCCAGCAGGACCCACATAATCCCTTTTTAAAGAGAGAAATTGCATTTTTTGCCATTGGTTATCTATTAGGTTGTTCTCGTTTCCTCAGTTTAAAATAGCTGATTTCAAATCATTGCGTACCTGGTTTTGGACTGGACTGACCAGGCCGCTTGTTCTCCAGTCCACACTCTGAGGTGCCAGTAAGCCACTTACTTCCTCGAAAGTGCCATTCCTGAAAGTGATAGGCTCCTCCAGCTTCAGGCCGTTCAGCTTCTCATTGATTTCCTGAGCTGTCTTAATAGAACAGAGGCCTGGTAAATATATGAAATGCACATGAAGGAAATACTACAGTGTCAATGCTTTAGTGATGACCTCTTCGCAGCAGTGCTCTTACTAACTTTAAACACCTTTCACATTGCAATATTGTGTATTTGCAGCAGTGTAAGGACACAATTAAATTCATGTCGGCATTTCCACGTGCTACAACTTCACCTCGTCTTGTCTAAAAGTTTCTGTCAAAGGTTTTTTGCACTGAAGCTGCTCTAAACAGATTATATGTGTTGCTGCTTCCTCTGGCTATGGCTCAGCGTCAGCAACAACAGCAAGCAATCGTAAAATTAACCACAAGTTCCTCTGATTCTCATCAGGTTTAAACTTCTGCCTTTAGGAGAAAGCGCACAATTCAATGCTTTTATTGTATTCATTATGATGCCAGACCAGCTCCAGCTTCTCACTTCTTCCATCTTTTCACCTTTTCTGTACAATCCTGCTGTTCTCCTCTGCCACCAATTGGTGTCAGATTTGACTCTCTCCTTAGTTTTATAGAAGACAACACCTCTGTAAACAAGTTAAGAACACTAGATTCAGCTGTCCTCCCATGGATCTCCAAGACAGCTATAACACATTGTCCTTTGGGATTTCTGCCAGGGGTCCAAAGCTCTTGCGTGTCCTAAACATTTCTGCTAGGGTCTGGCGTAGATTGAACATGTCACGCCCCTTACAGGCTCCACCTCTCAGGCTCCCTGTTAATCATCAAAATAAAAACCCTCCTCCTTACAATATCTTTGAATGCAGCCTCATAAATACCCATCCTCTCTAGCTTATCTGCTTTTTGACACCCAAACCTTCAGATGCTCGTTTTTACATTGCATTTTATGTCATGTTGCTGTACTTGCATTCTGTGCTTTTATTGAGCATAAAACTTTATTTGCAGTCCACAATCATTTTTATTCTATCTAAAATTCACAATTATTATATTTATTATATATTTACATATATATACATACTATCAGATTTTGGGGACACCAGCAATACTGGATTAAATTAAGCAAATTGTATAAAGGGAGATTAGAGCTTCTCTATAGGTTAAGGGTTTAAATTAAGCAACAGAGGGTGCAGGTTTAAATGCGAGTGAATGCACTTTGCGCAGGACTGCACAGGTTGTAATGTCAAGCATGTGTTTGCACAAGTCCTGGGAGGGACAGGAGCCAGTTAGCCAGTGCTAAAATGTTTGTCGTGCAATTTGTATCCACCAGAGGTCTCCCTGATACATGTCTGGCCCAAATAGTGGCATGGGCAATGTCTGAGCACTCAACTCTGTTTGACAGCAAATCCCTTGCCTGCTTTGAGGTTAAATTTGCCACTGGTTTTAAATAGTGTAAAGTTTGCAACCACTGCAACCCATAGCCAAGCAACAGCAGACATTTTTCTGTATATGTTTTTTCTCATTAAAACCGAACAGAGTTATTGTTAATCACTTGTAATATCATCAGTGTTCGACATTAGCCATGGCCCTATGCCCACGTGGCTACAAAAAGTTTGTTTGTGACCACCATATATTTACAAAGAACTTCAAGTTTTCAATCTAAATCAATGATTATAAAAATATATTTCCTTTTTCTCGCCCAATGTTACCTGGGATTGGCTTCATTCTGTTAATGTCTTTTCATTTATTGAAGTGTCACAGTTGAGAAAGGCTGTTTTAAGTTGTGTTAAATTGCCTTTGCTGTATTGTTTTTACAAAACTTTACATTTTGGCCACCAAAAATGTACTTTGGCCACCATATTTAGGGGCTATCATTTTAATAGCCATTTTAATATTACTGATGGATTACTCCAGACTGTTTGGGATCTGACGCTAGAAAGTTTAGACAACCTGTTTTCTGAGCAGGAGACTTTAGAGAGAGAGAGAGAGCTTTAGAGCAGATACCATGTCAGCCAGTTGATTGAGTCTCATTATGAAGCTGTGTTTTCCTGCCGAGGCCTCCTGGTTGTGACTCAACACCAACTGCATGTTCTTCTCCCACACTGCTCTCCTGGAAACGACCTCAGTCTGAAACAGAAACACTGAGTTATCTGATGGTATGCATTTATGTGCGTGTGATAGTGTGTGACGAGAGAGAGATGAAGGTTTTCACAATCCTACCTGATTATCATAAACCTTGCTATGGTTGGTTTTCCACTCTTCCCACACATGATTTAAGTCAGACGAAGAGTGGCCGAGGACCACAAAGGCCAAAACCAACACGGCACACAAAATGTGCATCCTGCAACGGAAAAAACAACTCTAGAAACATTTTGAGAGCAGATTTGAATGTTACGTAACTCTTACTAGAACTGAAACATTTAGTCGACTGACAGAAACTTCATCAGCAACTGTTGTCATAAATGATGAGCTGTTTCATTTTTAGCTCCAGCATTTGTCAGATTTTTACTCTTATTTCTTACACATCTTTATGTGTTGGTTGGGCAAAACAAGCAATTTAACGGCGTCACCTTGGGTTCTGTGAAACTGGGATGGGCGTTTTTCAGGATTTCACTACATTTGATAGACTACACAATCAAAGACATACAGCCTGAAAACAACTGAGGTTATGAGTCTCCCCTCTCCCAGAACATTTCACCAGACACCAAAAATACACTCTCAACTTTGCATTGCCTTTATGTTTAACGGTTGACTTGGCATGACGGTTTAAATGGTGTTTTTAAAGCCTTCTGCACACTGCCAGACATTAAAATCTGGTCAAGAGATATTGAATCTATTTGTGTTGGTTTTAAAGTTGTCTAATTTAAATATATGAAAAATATATATATACAAGAAAAAAGAAGTGTTCAGCTATAGAATGTAGACTCTCTCAGGTTCAGGACGTCAGCGTCCTGCGGTAGAGAGAGCACGGTGCAGCCTGTAACACTTCGATTAGAAAGTTAAATAAGGATCTTGAAAAGCATCAGACCTTTAAAAGACTTCTTCACCTCAAAATGGAGAAGTTCAAACTGGTTTCCCTGTAATCTCTGAGCTTCTTTCTCTACAAATCTTTTCTACTGTCTTATAACTTATTATTCCCATCCATACCATAGTAGCCATTAGCTTTGAATAGCGTATGATCTCGACTCAGAACATCAGCCAGAGAGAGTCTAGGCGCTTTACTACAGATAAAAAGAAATAGTTTGCATTTACCTTGTTGCAGAATAATCAGATGGGTTATTCTGTCTCGGCAAGAATGTGCACCCGTCTTTAACAGACAGAGAACATTCACACTTTAAAGAGGAAGTACGGTTTCCTCATACACACTCGCTGTTGTTTTTTTGTTTTTTTTACACGGCTTGTCATGTGAATCTATATTTAAGAACAACTGCAGTGGCTCAAAATACTCTTCTAGTCACAAACGTTACATGATGGAAATACCTACATATAAATGAGTTTGTGGAGGACAGGACTAGTTTGTGACACTGAGAAATTATTTGTTAAATCCGTAGATAATTTGTGTTAATAAAACTGTGATAAATTCATAGAAATGACAGTTTCCCTTCAACAATTAAATATGTTTGACATGGACACACGGGTTGATTTTGTTATTTTGGGGGTAGTTTAAGCTCTGGTTTTCATGCATTGCTATATTTTGTTGATTCTTGTAAATTCTTGCTCAAAGGTTCCTGTTTGTGTGAGAGGATGAGGTGCGAAGTTTTGAAGTGTAAAACGTGTCTTCTCCGTCAGTTTACTTTGCTTTAGTGCGAACCTCCTCCCCCTCATATTTACAGCTGTTTGTGTGCGCGCGCATATGTTATCACATACTGTAAAACAAACAGGAAAAAGACAATATAAAATGCATTTTCATTCATATCAGAAAAAAATATTATTGTTCAAATAATTTACTGTATATATAAAATAAATAATTTATTAAAATAATTATGAATTAACTAAATAATTAGACAGAAGATCGCTGAAGAACTGAAGGTGTGTTGCCTTTGAACTAAATGTGAATAAGTGAGTGAAGACAGCAGCAACAGAGTACCTTCCACAGAGGTGGCATTATGGACTAGTGGTTCAGAGACATACTGTACCATACAGGCTAGTGTGACTGTAATGTTTGATTTGGTGAACTTTGAATAAGAGCAAAAATGTAAAATCAAATCAAAGAAAAATTCCACTCTTCCCCAAATATGAGGCTATTATTATTTTATATTATTTAATCTTTGTGCACCCTGGAGGTCTAGGGGTTTAAAGGAATAGTACGACATTTTGGGAAATGTACTTATTTGCTTTGTTGAGGAGAGTTAGATGAACAGCTGGGCGTATCTTAGCATAAAGGCTGGAAATGGGAAACAGCTAGCCTGGATCTGTACAAATGGCAATTTTATACTTTGGTTTTGTATACACAAGATATAACATGTTAATTAGCGAGCTTTACATGTGCTTGCTGACAGATTTTATTACCTTTAGACAGACCCTGGCTAGTTGTTTACCCTTTTTCCTGTATTTATGCTAAGCTAAGCTAACAGGATGCTTGCTGTAGATTCATGGTTTGGCATCAGTCTGGCGTAACTCTTAGCAAGAAAGCAAAAAAGTATATCTCCTATATATGTCGGAACGTTTCTGTTTCTGTTTCTGTTACCATGTAATTGCAAAGTACCTGATTAAAATTTGGTCCTCTGTTGGACCGCTGTTGCAAATCCTCCCCCATCTCTCCCTCCCCTCTTTTCCTGTCAGCTCTCTACTGTACTCTAATACAGGCAAAACATGTCCCAAAAATACTTCAAAAGAGAGAATTTCCCAGAAACATAACAGCAGTCAGCACCACAGGGAGCAGCAATGACGAAACAAGATGATGATAAAAGGACAGGAGGATATTACACAATTAGGAGCTCCGATTTGGCCGAGACTGTAATTGGCATTCATCACTGATTTTCTCCTCCTGGTAGGACAGGACATTCGCTGATGAACGCAGGGTCCCTAAAGGTACCAGATGGTAACGTCCTGACTCAGCTCCGGGCTCTTCTGTGGTGATCACACACACCTTTTGTGTCAACACACCTCATAATGCTGCAGCTGAGCAGAGAGGCAGGCAATTCTTCTCAAACCCCTGTTTCTTTTATTTTTGTATTCTTTTATTTATTTTTTTATTTTTTTAACTCTAATTGAATCTGGAGTGAGTGTTTGCTATTTTAAACAACAAGTTCTTTGGAAAATAAAATTAGCAAAGGGAACGGTGTGGGTGTACTGAGCAGCCAAATCCCGAATGTAGAACTGCTCGAATTATTCTTTTAGAGACGTGGGACGAGATGAGGGACCACTCAATCACAGAGGGCAGAAGAAAACAGTCAAACCATTTTTCTTGTCAACCAGTCAGCAAATTTGAAATGCATCAGAGAACTTGTTACTGCCCACATCTTATTATGATTTCAATTGAATCAGGCGATGTGTTCAGAGACATTGTAATTGTAAGAAAATGGGGTCACGGCAAATATGGGACCCCTTGGAAAACACAAGGATTCATATGTGTACGTGGGTCTGATAATTCATTGATAGAGAATATGTGGACTTTGTCTGGAAACCCTCTTCTGTAACTCCAAAAGGAGGGTTTAACCTGTTGTGGCGAGGTTTAAACTGATTGAAATCATGTCATCCCCACAGAAACATACTCACAGACTTAATTTACTTCCTTACTGCGTTCAGTGTCACGTGGATAACAGTCCTCAGTATTGGATCCTTACTCCGTGTATCCATTTCTCTGCCTGGTCCCCAATTTTAGCTTGTGTACTTAACGATACAATAAGTCTTTTTAACTAATCATACTAATACTACTGTAACCTTGCTGTACCCATTACATTGATAATTCCTTAAGTTAACCTCGCTCATTTATGATGTGTAATTTAGCTATACAGTTAGATTAAATTTGGGGCTATTCGTTCATATCTTGCACTGCACTGTAGTGGCACTGTAATTTTTATTCTGACATTAGAAAAGGGAAGCTGGGTAAGTTGCCATGTTGGCCTTGGTTAAAGAATCTTATTTAAAGAGAAACTACGGTCCGCTTATTACCCACAGGCTAGAGTGACTGGAGTGCACTACACCATCATGAATTCAGGGTTATACACTATTGCATGTGACAAAAACCACCTATGCAGACACTTTGTCTCTTTGTCTTTTAAGATGTAGTGTTGTTGTTCCCAATGCCACCCTTGAATCTGGAAAGTTTCATAAATCAGTTTCAGTAACTTAAGATGTGACAGAATATATAAAAATAACACATGTTGGGGTTTATTTTTGGAAGTTTATATTTTTGGAGTTTTGGCAGCATAATACTAATAATAACAAGACAATTTGGACAAACACTGCCGTCCAGAATGTCACAGATCAAACAGTCAATTTGTCTTTGTCTTAATAAAACTTTCAATTGGCTCCGACAGACTAGACAGCTGAAGAGATATTCCTTTATTTCTAAGTGTCAGTGCTTTAATTCATTTCCATCTGGTGTTCCTCCTAAATCTCTGCATTTGGCTGACCTGTGCCTGCCTCCTGTCATCCAGTGCAGTGCGTTGGATGGCGTCCAGGAGCGAGTGCATATAATCCCCCAGCATGCACCGAGCACCCGCGCGTCCAGAGCCAGGTTGCTGTTGCCATGAGGACAGCGAAGCAACAGGGGAACCGAGCTGCAGCAATGCGCTTCCTCCTGAGGTTGAATATTTCAGAATGGGAGGATGAAGCTTTCTTCTGATGATATGTCCGTCTGTTTCTCTCACATTGCAGGTTTCATTTGGATGTATTTTTGAGCCACAGGCAGGTCTGAGGGAGACCTGACAGACCAAAAGAGATATACTCTGCTCTTTGAATTCTCTTCGCTTGTATCAACAATTTATCCAGAGACCATTTCAGAAAAAAAACCCCCACACAAATGTGCTCTTGTGTTATTTTTTACTACAAAATTGTGAAAATGGAGCCATCACAATGACAAGCCCTTCAGACTGAAGAGACGGTGAGTTGGAATACTTGATTTTCTCTTCCCCCCCATAAGATAACTATAATTCTGAGCCTTTTATGATACAATCTACTATGTTGGAGCTCTTGAAGCTGTCAGGCAACAGTAAACGACTGCGCTTTCACCTTTTGTACACTATTTTCACTCTCTAGCATGTGCACTCCCAGAGGAGATCAGGAGGAGTCAGCCTCCATCATTCACTGCTCTGGGGAGCTGCTGTCATCACAAGCAGTCAGACTATACAGTAACAGCTCCGTTCCCATAACTGTGAGATGAAATTACCTCCTTTAAAAATGTGATCTTACAAAAAGAGATGATTTCACCCTGATTCCCTCTCATATGTTAGTTTGCTGCAATATTAGACTTATAGGTGGGTTTTCTAGGTGACCACAAGTCTTAAAAATCAAGTTTTAAAATGTGAAATCATTTATGAACTCTTATAAATACAAGCATTTACTAGGTCAACGTGGGTCAAAAATGAATCAGCCTGCAAAGAAAAATGTATACATTAAATTCACTTTTAAAATCATCTTTTTTATGCTTTAGTGAGCTTGCTCACTTTTTTTAACACATCTCTTTATGCTCATCTTGCATGCTCTATAGTCACGGATCCTCCAACAACATGTGAGGAGAGCTGCCAGAACTGAGGGTGGCTTCACACTTGATGGTGTTTTTTTTCCCTCTTCTTCGTTTTCTTTTTCTCAGCCCTTTCTTGGCAATTTAAACACATTCTTGGCAAGTCACACATTTTATGATGAGCTGATCCCTTAGTCAGTTTTACTGGCTTACAGTTGGTTTGCTTCCTCCTATTCTTTTTTCCACGTGAAAAGCAATGATTTGTCTTTACATGTTTATATGATGTGTCAATATAAATTGTTGCTGGAATTATTTTTCGAGTTGTAAGCCATTATGTGATTACTGACAGCAATTTGACTGTAACTGGGACATTTTCCCCAGTTACAGTTAATCGTGTAGCAGTGTTATAAAACCATTGGACCTGCACTGTGTACTGCACACAAATATATTTTTCGTTTGCTGCCCCCTAGTGGTGGATTTAGCAATGATTCAAAGAGAATCGTAACTTTTGATGGTCTGTAGTGGAAACCATCCCTTCCCATGTGCATCTTTGTCACACATCCATAGTCCCAGGGTTGAATTAAACCCTTGCACAACTAGTGTGCTACTGCTTTGCTTTTAATGGGAGTGGAAATGTATTATATAGCTCTTTTCACTGCTGTTGATTTGGATCTGGGCAGCAAGAAAGCACCCCATTTAAAGTTCAGACCTTATTCTGCTGCAGTCAGACATTGTTGTTGTCTGGTGTTTGGAAGAAAGAAAATACTGTTTTGATAACAGTGGCCCTATTTTAGAACAAGCACAGATTTGACAAGAAATATGTGATATATGGACTTTTCTAAGTATTAAATAGACCAAGTGTGAGCATGTTTGTATTGGTTGGGCATACACATCTTGCTCTGCTGCTATATTATTATCCTGTTAAATCAGCCCACAGTATCTATAATAACAACATTGAATTTAATAAATGACAAGGAATATGCGTTCCTCCGACTTTATAATTTGCCCAGAGAGAGAGATGATGTTTACAATAATTGAGGACCCACAGATAGCTGAGCAGTTAAGTTCTCCATGTGATGCGTCATGTTGTGCAGGTTTTTACACTTTCTCCCCATTTCTGCTTTCAGACAGCAGTAATAAAACAAAAAAAAGTGACAATCTGTTCTTGTTTTTGATATTTATGAATTCCCAGTAGAACTGTCAAGTTGAAATAAAACCATCGACAGGACCGGAGCCTCTTGGACGGGTGGTGAAGCAGCTTCAGTCTATAACAGCAGCCAGCGTTTGTTTGACTACGAGTCCTTGTACTCGCTGGACGAATGAGGCTAATCCACACAGGAAGTGACATTTCAATCGAGTCAATCTGTGTTGTGAAGATTTTGTTAACAGGGTTGAAGGTTGATCTACAAAGTTGCATAGGAGGAGATAAGCTCTGCTGATTGAACTGCAATTTCGTTTGGTCTTATAGAGGTCAGCGGTTTACTTAATAGTGGTTTAAAGTGCAATTTAGAGGTTTATAGTGCTTACACCAGGGCCAACCCACTCATGTGAACTCTTGCTTACACAGGCTCAAAAACAGTTTCACAAACCAGCTACAAAACACGAATGCCTTATCTTATAAAGGTTTTGAATGTGCATGTGAAATAGACTTTAGCTTTTGCCTGACAATAAGTACGCACACTGCCTCTGTAAGTAGCTGTTTTTGTTTTAAAATTGGCTAAAGATTTGTGGACTTTTGTGGTGCCAACAACATAATTTGTGCGTATCTTATAGCTGCAGAGAATATCAGCCTCAGCACAGAAAGCCCATTCTTGACCTTTGGCAACAGAAAATGTAACATAATAATCTCAAACTCAAAGGCCCACTAGCTTTGATGAGCTTTCAACTGCCTCTAGTGGTGGTCAGTGAATTGAGGTGGTTACTGATGATAACAATCATTTGATCCCCTGACATTTGAGGCAGTTTTGAACCACAAGAACGGCGGTTAAAGTGCAAACACAACCTGGTTGTTAAAGGAAGACAGAGACATAAAGGAAGCAAAGAAGACACCTTTATTTATATGACACTTTAAAAACAGAAGTTATACGATGCTTCACAGGAAGAACAAAAGAAAATAAAAAAATAAGAGAGAGAAGACAAAATATAAAAACAAGCAGAATTAAGTGCAGCTACAACCCATAAAATAAAAGGTATACAATCAAGAGAAAGCCAGATAAGGATGATGGATGGATAACAACTCTGTAGCTTATCTTCTTGGATTATTGAAGCACTGTGAGCAACATAAATATAAACTGAAATAATTGACATTCACAGTTTGACAAAGATGACTCAGCATCACCATCTGACAACATTTGGCCACATCTTCCTTTTCTTTCTGTCTTGTGTTTTTCTTCAGTGTCTGTAAGTCTACGAAGACAGAGCACTCCATCATCAGATGTCTGATTATGGAAATCTACTTCCTGTAATCCAAAGTCACAATTCGCCAATTTTAGCTGGTGTGACATCAGTAAATATCATCCCCCTCTCACTCTTTTCACAGCTGTCTCGCTCTCTGACACACAAGCAGGCAGGCCACCAGATGTTTGAGGGGACTGCCATCCACCAATGGCTGTGCCGGGGAGCTCTCTACCTGTTGGCAGTGGGGGTGGCGTTAACATCTGAAACACGCCGGCCGTGCCCGCAGCCCTGCCGCTGCAACACCGTGCTGCTGGAGGTGAACTGCTCTGACGGCCAATTCACCACAGTGCCTGACGGTCTCCCACAAGAAACAAAATTACTAAACTTAACACATAATAAGATCAAGACTCTGGTGCATCAGCAGTTTCAGACCTTCACACGACTTTTAGACTTGGATTTGAGTGACAATATTATGGTAACAATTGAAGTGGAAGCATTTCTCGGCTTGCAAACTCTAATGACTCTGCGTCTTGCTCGCAACCGCCTGAAGATCATTCCTGTAGGAGCGTTTGCTGGTTTGCCAAAACTGAAGCTGCTGGACGTAAGCAGCAATGAGATTCTTGTTTTTCTAGATTTTACTTTCCGTGACTTGGCTGCCCTGCAGTTTATGAAAGCAGCGGATAACGACTTAGTTTTTATCTCTCACCAAGCTTTCACTGGCTTAACCAGTCTGCAAGAGCTGCACCTTGATGGCTACAACCTCACTGCTGTGCCAACAGAGGCACTCACGCAGCTTGGTGGGCTGAGAAGTCTTCATTTTCACCGACTGGGCCTCGCCATGCTGCCAAACTACTCTTTCCGCCACCTAGAGCGTCTCAAGGAACTTGTCATTTCTCATTGCCCCTGGCTGGAGACCTTGTCAGGAAACAGTCTCTTCGGCCTGAATCTTACATCCCTCAGCATCAGACACTGTAACCTCAGTGCTGTCCCATACATCCCTTTGCATCATCTTGTATATCTTCGATACCTTGACCTCTCTTTTAATCCGATCACCTACATTACTGGGAACCTGCTTGGAGACTTGCTCCGGCTCCAAGAGCTCCGTCTGGTGGGGGGATCATTGCTACGCGTTGACATCGGAGCATTCAGGGGTTTAACACATTTCAAATTGCTGAATGTATCTAGAAACCTTCTCACCACACTGGAGGCTGGAACTTTTCATTCAGTGGACAGCCTAAAAACTTTGGGACTTGATAACAACCCACTAGCGTGCGACTGCCGTTTGCTGTGGATGGTGCGAAGACGACTATATCTGGACTTTGGTGGAAACCCACCCACCTGCACTACCTCAGTCCAATTGCAGGGCTGGAATTTTCTGGATTTTACTGAAGCTGAGCTCCCAGGCCTGCTCACATGTCGGCAGCCTCGTATACTGAACCGCCAACCTCAAGAAGTGAGAGTGGATCAAGGACACACGGTGGTGTTTTCTTGCAATGCAGAAGGTGACCCTCTGCCATCTGTCACCTGGCTAAACCCACAGATAAAACCTTTATCACCCATTGGTAGAATACGGGCTCTCTCTAATGGCTCACTGGAGGTTCGCTATGCTCAACCTCAAGATACTGGCACTTATCTCTGTGTGGCATCTAATGCGGCAGGAAATAACAGCCTGCCTGTCAACTTGCACGTCCGAGCCTTTCCATCATCTTCAAAAAACCCCCTTCGACTTAAAGGTTGGTTTGCCTTTCCGTCTGCCTCTCCAGGTGTGAATGGAAATCAGAAACTCCCATTTGATGTCAAGACATTACTGATAGCGGCAGCCATTGGGTTTCTCTCATTTTTCAGCTCTGTTAGCGTGTGCTTCATCTTTATGTTCTTCTGGAGTAAGAGTAAAGGGCAAATAAAGCACACAGCCACAATAGCATACGTGCCACGAAGCGCCATGTCAAGTAATGGAGGAAAAGGCAATTATATGGAGACAAGCAGATTCACCATGAAACTAATATGACTCAGTAAGTTAAAGGAAAAATCAGTTTTCCATCGGCATGACTTGGTACAGTAAGAGTTTATAAATTGCAAAATGCATAGCTTCTATTTTAATTTAAATTTCTAGACAGAAGTAATCGAATTTTGCATGTTAACATGTGTCCAACAGAGGCTGACTGTTGGGTAATTCATATAAATGTGAACATGTTGGCTAGAGCTTATGTTGTGCAAAAGTGAAAATGGAAGCACATACAGTACTTGCTGTCTAACCACGAGATAGACATAATTTATTAGCTTTATTTTTCATGTCTCTCGCTTTTATGAGACAGAAGCTCCACTACAACAAAGCCTGAATGTAGAGAAACCAAAGTAAGCAACATAAAATGAGCATAATGCATGTAGTATTATGTACTACATTATATAGCATGCAATTTCTACTTAATTTTATTATATATGTTTTGCTTGTATTCAAATATTGCCACATTTACTACTGTACTCATTCTTTAATGGTTGCGTGGAATGTATGTTTTTGCCCAATAAAGCTCTTCATAGCGTTGCTTTCCAAAAGTAGCATAAAATAAAATAATTGTGCATTCAAAAATATCATTTTGTGTTTTTTGTTGTGTTTATACAGTGGTTTACACCAGAAACATCAGATGCAGTAAGCATTGTGTTTGCTTTGCGACTGTTTTCACTGTGCACATTTTTAAGGTAAACTTTCACATCACCTCAGAAAGTCACATAACACCTAACATACAGACCCACTAGGCCTATGGAAGAGCCACAACAACTGTAGCCTGTCCATATGTGAACGATGTATTGGTCTACACATAATCCTTTTAGACACATTTGAATGTAATATCTGGGTAAATCTGTAGCAGTGATCTGAGACCTCCACCAGTGAGTGGAGCTGGGTGTAATTGCTGTTACCACAAAATAGCAAGTGATATAGTTAATTTTGTGTTTAGTGTCTGATAAACTGGTTAAATAAATTATTTATTTTAACGCGAAATTAAAATTAATTGCATACCGCTACCACAGACTATGAGGTCTTTCAGTAGGCGAAAAGCATATGGTAAATAATGGTATCACTTTGTGTATTTGTAAAGTTAATTTCTGTTCAAACCACCTGAGGAACAAGGCTTACAAAATGATAATGTTTATCCCAATTGCCACATCGAGGTTCATCCAATTTATGTTGTTGCCATGGAAATACATTGGCTCTCTCTGAGAGTCAGGCGCCAACTCCAATGGTTTCCATGACAACTGTATCAAACACAATGTGGCTAATTTTACCATCTGAATGATTCATAAGTTAATTTATGGATGTGAATGAAATAACACTAAATAAAGCTATATTAAGTACGTTACAAATATTAAGTTAAGAGCTGATTTATTGACTAAATTTCCGTGGCAGCCTGCTATACAGTGTATATGTCTGGGCTTTTATTGTGAAAGGGATCCGAACGGAAGCTGTGGTTCTGTTATGCGCTGCTTTTGTTAATGTGTGAAACTACAGTAAAGAGTTGAACAACCCTGTGTTTTTATTTTATCTTTCATATTAAGTATAGGTGCATCCAAAACCCCAGGCTACAATAGCTTTATACCGTAACCCGGAAGTAGATCAATGCTCTTGAATGTGTTGGTTAGCTAATGTCCTGTGAAATATAGTGGTGAAATATAATAAAAAATGGAATTCCTCAAGGAAGTGTAATTAGTCCTATCCTTTTCAATATTATGATAAACGATATACTTATGGATGAAAATAGAGATATAAGTGTTTCATTATATGTGAACGATGGGGCGATCTGAAAAAGAGGAATAAATGTTCAACATGTTATTACAAATTGTGGAAAACCATGCTACATGTTGTTTACAGGAACGAAAGCTCCAATGGACATCAATTTACTTTAGAGAGAGTGCCAGAATTCAAATACATATCGAACTCTTATATAAAGCACATAGAAACAAAATGTAGGAAAACTTTAAAACTCATGAGGAATGTACTATGACTGGGGGGCTGAAAAACTATCACTGTTAAATATATATGGGGCATTAATAAGATCCGCTATTCCGCTATGGATAATATGTGGGAAAGCTTTTTGAAAAACAATAAAAAGCTTAGACATGGTTCAGAACAGAGCATTAAGAATATGTTTAGGGGCTATGAGAACAACTAAAATAAATTCTCTGTTAGTAGAAGCTGGTGTATCTTAGACAAGAGAAACTATTGGTAGCATATTGGGTATGACTAAAAGGATGTGGAAAAGAACACCCCACCACAGAGGATTGCTGGGAATATACATGATATACAGGATAATAATGGTGGAGGCTTCGGATGGAATATAGGTAAAATTACAGAAAAGATGGGTCTGAAAGGGTTAACATACAGTCCATCTGTTGTCTTAAGTAATGTTCCGATCCTTCCAGATCCATATGTTAATTTACAGCTTCTGAGAGAAAAGAAGAAGATCATGTTCAAAGACATTTCTATAGATTTTTGTCTCTATAGAATAAATCGTAAGATTTTGTAAGATCCTCGTAGAGAGGAGGTCATCATTACATGATTAAGGTTAGGGCATACAGGTTTACACTACATCTTATGTATTATGGGGAAAAGACAATCCAATCTGTGTCAGTGGTGCAACACTGTAAGATGTAGAACAGGTTATCATGCAGTGTAGCAAATATAATTCAGAGAAGGAGACATTAAGAAATACAGTACATGAGACAGGACAGGAATGGAGTTTAAATCATTACTGAGCACAGGACAGGACTTCAGGGAAATCAGAAGGGGGTTGATAGGATACATAATACCGGCAGGATTAGGAAATAGGGTGTAATTTGAGATATTCATATTTTTTGTAGACCAATCAGTACGCCGTGGATCTACACACTCCGATACAGTAGGTGGCGGTATGCACCTTATAAGTTGGTTTGCGATCCGCCAATAAACACAAAGAAGAAGAAGTTATCCACATGAAGGCAGCGGCTAGTTTTAGTGGTTAGCTGTGTTCTTGGAGTTAGCTAATAAGGAACACTTTTTAGCATATTAGCGTGACTTCAAAGCGCATTCATAACTTACATAAATATGGGTACGAACAGGTAACTGAGTAAATGCAGCAAGTAACGGCGAGCTAAAACAGGTACCGCAAAACAGCTTGTCGCGGTTAAGCTAGTACAACACTAGCTAGATACCTAACTAGAGGTTAACATTGTGTAGAAAGTACCACCATGACGCTGGCAGTCGGACGCGAACCCCGAAAGACTGCGGGTAATCGCATGTCAAAATTACTGGATGCTGAAGAAGAAGACGAATTCTACAAGACCACTTACGGAGGCTTCAACGATGTGAGTAACCAAACTGATAGGCACAGAGTGAGCTAATAAGTTAGCGTTAGCTGCAAGCTAGCTTGAGTTGTCAAATCTAATCATATTAGGCTTTAAATGACTGTATTTGAGTCCCTAATAATTTTTATTTGTACTAATCATTCATAGAAATGACATACGTAACGTTAACCATTAACAAAAGTTCACCAGTTATGAGGCAAAAAACCCCCCATTAGATAGAGGTCTCCTTCACAAACGAAACATATTCCTGAGGAATTGTTTTTAAGGGACATCTGATTGACTGTTTGCTTAATAAGTCAAATAGAAGTAAATAGGACATTTTAATTTAGGTTTAGTAGTTAATTTATTTTAGACTGATAGGTGTCTAATATTTAGCCTAACCTCGTTAATATAAACATGGTGCAAGAAAATATTGGAATCATCCCAGTATAACAAAACATTTCTGCTGCTGATGCAACCATTAACATGATTCAACGCATCTCTGAAACAGCGATGTTCTAGCTAGATGTACCTAATAGACTGGCAGCTGTATATCTTCATGTACATCTCAAAGTCTCTGCAGTGTAAGAAGATATGCCAATTTTGCTGCAGTTAATGCCACAGACGCTATATAAGAGTGGCATGATCAACATGACCGGACACACCAAAGGACTCTAGAAAATGTACCTTCAATTAAGGCCTGCAGCCGCTCTGGTCATTGAAACTACAATGCCTATGTGATTAATCCGAAACTGCAAACACGACTCCAAAATATGCTGGCCCAGTCCAACCTTAACAGCTAACAAATTTGTGAAGCCTGGATGACAGTGCCACCCTTTCCTGCATCACACTCAAAGAGAGAAGAAAAGTTATAAAGGTTTCAGGCTATATTGTGTGCCATAACATTATATGCTATTATTTGATATTGCAACTTAATTTAAGGAATTTTTAGTCGCTGATTTGTGTCCTCAATTTTCAGTCTAGCTAATCTTCTTCAAACAGCTGTTGTTTCAAGGGCCAACTTGTGTTGTGGTTTGGCAGTGGTGGCAGTTCTGATGTTAGTCTCAGCTGAGGTTGACAAGAGTTAGTAGCTAGATAAAATATCACAAACAAATCCTGTGACGCCTCAACCTCAAAGGAAATTTGGTTTACCAAACTGACTCTGGGGTGTATTGTGGAGGTTGTTGCGTTAATAGTTTAGATTTACCTATTTCATTGTATTTCATAAATTCTTGGCTAAATTATGCTATTTTGTTTCCTTTCAGGAATCAGGAGATGATGAGTATCATGGAGAACATTCAGACACAGAGGATGAGGTGGACAGCGACTTTGACATCGATGAGGGTGACGAGCCAGACAGCGACCAGGAGGAGGATGCACCTCGGAGGAAAAGTCGGGTCGTCACTAAAGCTTATAAGGTAACGACAATCATTTCAGGAGTTTCTGTATGTAATTACCTTAATCAGTCTACATTTATACTTGAGTTAACTTTTAAATGGCAATGCTGCATAAAATGATGTGTTCTTCTTATTACATACAAGGATTTTGGTGATAGATTCACAACATGAGCATGGAAACTGTTAATTTTTCCTTTCAAACCAAATTTACTGGCATTTTGCTCCCAGCTTGTATTCATCCTTATATTATCCTGTGAAGTATTTTCCTGAGCATTTATCCACTTTTTCATCTATGCCAACATTCATTCAACTGCACATATGCACATAAGCTGCTTTTTATTGTGGCTGCTCTGCTGCTCCACTGTGGCCACTGGTTGTCAAATGCCGTCCTCTCAACAGTACGTGATGGAGCAGAAAGCATAATTGATGTAATTTTGCCACTACAATGTTATCCGCTGCTTTGGAATTAGAATTGGTTACAATATTTTCACAAGCAGGCATTTCTAACATTCTTTTAGAAAAGTTTGTTTTGCTGGTTCATCACACATGTATGAACTAGATTTGCTCTTAATAGGCTTTTTGTCTTTCTTCAATCCAAGGAACCTATAAAGGTGGCAAAACCGAAACCCAAAAGACCCTCTGAGGAACAGAAAAAGACAGAGAAAACTAAAGTGGAGCTCAAAAGGAGGATTCCACAAGAATTCCAAGATTTTGGCGAGAGTAAGATTGGTACATAACTCCTATTAATGTCTTCACACAGTTTCATAAATGTATCCAAAGCGCATAACTTGCATTGTTTAACTAAACCATCACATTATAAGCACATGATTGTTCCATCACTACTGCATCAGACACTGTCCATGAACAGTCAGTTTTTAAACAGGATTCTTCATGTTTTTGTTTTTTTGAGCTGTATGTCTTAATCATTCTTTAGCTCGGAAGTCTGTACGACAGTCCACCAGTGAACATACCCGAAAGACAAATCTGCGCTTACAAGAGCGTCAGGATGCCCCCCGGAGACGGAGAGGTGCTCATCGTGACCGCCCCCTTACCCAGGAAGAGCTGCTGGCTGAGGCCAAAGTAACAGCTGAGATCAACATTCGATCTTTAGGTAAGAACATGTTGGTCAATTTACTCAAATGTAAAGAGAGCTTTTTGTTAGAAAATTGTCTGTTTTCAGTCAAGTGCTTATGCTTAAGCTTCACTATACACAATAGTGTGTTACAGCCATGACCAAAGTCTGACTTCATAAGGGTGACTTGTGTTTTACATTGCTCCTCTAAAATAAACTAAATATTTTATATATTTATATATTTATATAAATATAACTATGTAGTTGAGCAATTTTCTTTTAACAGACATTAGGCAAGATGCAGTCTGTTGCTGTATTGCTAATATACAAGTCCACTGCCCATCACAATGCGTCATGACTATATGAGACACAAATGGTGTGTTTGGTGATGGTTACAGTACGAATAGAAATGTAGTTGATTGGAACAGATGTCGCTAGCTTTATTCAGAATATATGTGAATCAATGTAGCCCATCTGTTTGGCAAAGAGATTCACTAAATCATAGTAAATACATATTGTATAGTGATTAATGTTACTGGTGAATGTTACTACTAAGTTAGTAGTGAATATGCATTTACCAATATATTGTCTCAAGTCGTTTCACTTGAAAATACACTTGCCCCCCTTCATTTTACTCTGTGTGTAGAGAACTATGAACGTCTGGAGGCGGACAAGAAGAAGCAAGTCCACAAGAAGCGGCGTTTCGAAGGACCAACCATCCGTTACCATTCAGTCCTGATGCCACTAGTCTCTCACTCGGTACTAAAAGAAGAAAACGTGGATGTTGAAGGGTACGTATGATCTACTGCTAGACAGGAACAATTTGGCAGATAAAATGCTGACCTCTCTGAACCCTTTATTTTTTTTGCCAACTTAACGTAATCTGCTTGAACTGCATTGACCTCAAGTATTTAATCTTTTTTAGACTGTCATATGCCAAAACGTTATATGCTCATGATTGTTAGTTATCTCATTGTTAGAAAAATATTCTACTCGAGACCAGGTTGAAAGTCATTACTCAGGTTACTTTATTCTTGTGCAAGAAGGAGCAGAGTTATATCACATACAGATATGTTCAACAACTCACACAATGCTAAGTTATGCTGCTCGAAGGGCTGTCTCCCTTCTTCAGCTTTTATACCTAGTGACACCCAAGTGTTACAACAGGGCGTCACCTCCGAAATACAAGACTTGAGGAGCAATTTGCTTTACCCAGTAAGCCTTTACCATCAAAGGCAAGTCCTGGGAACTGAATAAAAGCTGAAGTCCCGAGGCCAAAAGGTCATAAGGCAATAAAATCATTTAGATAAGAATACAGCTCTTCAAACTCTGTGTCTGGCATTCTTAGGGTTCATCTTGTAGAGTGTAAATGTACAGATACAGATAATAAATTTGTATCTAGGACCTCCTGCGGTCTCAACTGTTACACCACGTGTTCTTTATGGTCACTAAGGTATTTAACACAAACAAGCATTATTTTCCTAACACTCATATAGCAACATTTTGAGCAAAACAAAAGTTAAGATAAAAAGAAACCTTGATGAGTAAGCACTTGCTGCCACAAAGCTAAAGTTTTCATAGGCCAAGAGCATATAGTAAATTTGTGTTACAAATGTAGTTTGTCATTTTCCAAAGGTTGGATCAGGACGTCCCTCAGACGGCACCGCAAAATCCTACCACACCTTCCCAGCAGCCTGCTGGAGGCCTGTGCTCCCGCACTTACATAACTTTCAGTGACGACGAAGCTTTCGAGACAGCCTTTCCACGCAGAACCCAGTCAACTTCTCAGCTGCCCGTCCAGGAGGTTTGTCCTGTTACCCACAAGGCTGCACTGTACAGAGACCCAGTCACTGATATACCTTACGCTAACACACGAGCCTTCCGCATCATCCGAGAGGCGTACCGTAAATACGTGGCCGCTCATGGATTTCCAAACACTTCGGGAGGGGTGACGGGACTTGACTCTTCAGCAAAGGGTGCCCGCCAGAAAATGGTTGTCAAGCAGAGTGTTGTGGGGACATAGATGAGTTTCAAAAACAATTTAGGAAATGGGTCTGTGCTTCTTTTATAAATGTATTAGTTCAGGTAGAGTGACTTGATTGACTGATCTGAGGAAAAACCTCAACAAGTCGCTGTCCACCTTCATCAGGTAAATACGTTTGTTTGTTTTTTTTCAAACAACTGTCTTCGTCTAGTTTTACATCTATCCATAAAAAGTATCCATGGCAACAGAAATGTAAAGTAAACGTTGTAGACGCTTTGGGATATAGCACTCACTGATTAATCTGTTACAGTTGTTGAGCCAAGTAAAGGCAAACAAATATTTTCAGTGCTACTGTTGACAACAGCTTTTTTTTTCTTAAATTCCCTTTTCATTTTTTTTTACAGTCAAGATATTTTGTTACTGCTAATTTACTATAATGTATTTCTCAACAAAAATAAATATTTGAAACTTGAGTAATTTCAGATTTACTATTTCTATGCACTCTGGTTTATAACACATTTCATAAACACTGAAGCCCCAGCTGCACTGGAAGTTCTACAGCATGCTAAAAACATCAGCTTCAGTCTGTCTTCCAAGGGTTTTGTTCATTTAATGTTTTTTTTAAATCTGTAGTCATGATTTACAGCCTGTATCACCCTGTTCTCATATTTAAAATAAAATGAATCTAATGCACTTCACAATGTCAAATCCATCCTGAATCTACCAATGCAGTGCTACCAATGCATTCAGTCCAGCCCCATTACTGAGATCACATGAGATAGTTTTGGGTAAACGTGGGCCCTGGAGTTTCATTCACTGCCTGTATCTGGCAAGTTATTTTGACAGTTGACCAAAGCTTTGATCAATTATTCTTCCTCCCTACTATTGCTAGAGTTTAACAGAACGAGCATTTAAATATGTAACACTTGATTGTTTGTCACTGGCAGCAAACCTCTGTTTCTTCCACTTTTAATGTGTTTATTCCTTATTTCTTAACATTTACTCTGATACCAGATTTGAATTCAGATTTGTGGTTGAGACAAGACTTCTGAATAATGCCAGTCACATCAATCGCATTGCAGTATCTGAATAAGCCAGACAGCCGATTTACAAGCATTTGGAACATGCGTTAGCTGGTCCTGAAGCTATTATAAAAGGTGTTATTTCGGTTCATTGTTAACAGAAAATTGTTTGAGCTCCAGTATCGAGTATGACTGAACAATACAGCTACGTTGATCCCTCTATGACCTTTAAATGAGGTTTTCTAAATGTATTCTCTCGTGCCAGAATAACAGAGCAACGGAGTCACCATGAACACCACTGAGTGCTTGACTAGCGTGGCCAGCTCTGACCCAATCACACATTGAACAACAATCCCCATGCACAGCGTCCTGTAGCTATTGGCCACCTCGACCAGCCTCGGTTACATGAAAGCCCGCTGGGGAACAAACATAATGTACAAGTTTAGTCACCCAGATTTCAGCACCTAAAATAATCAAGGATAAAGACAACCCTCCTGAAATGCAATGAGTAACTTTCACATTATTTCTACTATTTGCAAAAAATAAGAATTTGTTTATCAGCTGCAGTATGGCAGTTCTGACTTTCACACCTCAGCTGGGAGCATGTTCGATGAGGTTGCCGGCGTCGTGGCTGAGTGGTGAAGCCGACCTTGAATTCCTTTGGAGTTTCAGGTACAAATCCTGCGGAGTCTCTCTTCCTGTCAGTGTAGCCCCTCAGCAGATGGTTCAGGCAGACATTTTACTACTGCATGAAAGCTCCCACAATTCAGCTTTGACGCTGCTGCCAAAAGGTTCATGTTACACCGGATTTTCTGCAGCTGTTCCTGTAATGATGATGATGAGCAGAGGGTCTCGCTAAGCAGTCGATCAAGTCTTTGTTCTGTATCGCAAGTAGCCAGGCTGTGGATGCATAAAGCTCGAGTGTCATTTGCATCAGAGCATCCATGAACTGACCAAGCCATAGATTTAGAAGTGAAATTAGTTCATTTGGTTCAGCTCCTAAACTATGAAGATTTGCTTCTTTTCCTGATTATCTTTCAGAAAACTGAATGTCTGTCAGATTTTTGATTGTTGGTCAATATAAGCAAGCAATATGAAGATGTCCAATTGCGATTTATGAAATTAAAATGGGCAGATTTCCAGTATTTTGTTTATTTCGTAGACCATTATTTATATATCGGTGAAGAACTGAAACAATTAGCTGGTTATTCAAACTGATTTACACAAAAAATAATATGCCATTTTATGCCATTTTCATGCAAAAATGCCAAATGTTACCTGGTTCCAACTTAACCAATTTTTAGGATTTGCGGCTGAATATCTTTGGTTTTTTGGACTGTTGGTCAGACAAAACAAGATTATTGAAGATGTCATTTGGGGGCTTTAGGACATTATGACAGGAGCCTTTCGCTATTTTCGGACATTTTGTAGACCAATTGATTAACTGAGAAAATAATCATCAGATTAATTGATAATGAAAATAATCATAGTTGAAGCCCTAAATGGAATTTCTGTGGATTATGTTATTTGCAGTCTTAGTAAGATTTATGTCTTCCATGACTGGGGACCAAAATCATCTTTCAAATTGCTTAAGCTCAGACGTGTGTCAATGAGGACCTTTTTCTGTCACTTTGCACAGGTGTAGCTAAACTATAAGTGCTATTAAGTAGGACACTGATGGATCTACTAGAAGCAATACAGGTATTCACACAGATATGAATATTTATTTGAAGTAAAGACCGTCGTCACATTTAAATTAAGGGCAGTACCTCCGGTGGTGAGGCTGCTCAAATGGCACCAGGGATAAAAATCAAAATCTGGTTCACTCTCCGGGACTGTCAGATGGTCTCTGTCATGATCCAAACAATGCTGGTTTAGTGAAGAGCAGAGGCGGATCGGCCATCTGGACGTTTTCCTGGTGGGCCGTCCGACAACCGATCTTACTTGCTCTGTATTTGTCATACAGTATGCTGAGTTGATGGTGACAGACTGATTGAACTTTGTATATTAATCACGACGGTCGGTCTAATTAACTGCTCAACATCGAACATCAGAAGACCAGAAAGAAAATCTCCTCAGACTGATGTGACCAAATGCCACAAATTGATTCATTTTGTTTTGGTAGCAGAATGAACAAGTATTAGTTATTGCTAACGGCAGCATATTGTGCTGCTTTGGCAGTCAAACAAGCAAACAGCAAAATGAGTCCAGAATAGGATGAAAGGCCTGTGGAAGGACGGCTAAAAACAGGAGTGGTGGGTGTAGCAACGACACATTGTCTTAAAAAATGTCACTAGCCCCTTTGTGGTTAACATATATAATTTAGCGCACATTGTTCACACACTGTGTCCACAGTAACGCCCCAAGTCAAACTATTCAGCACACTGGTGTCTTCTCTTTTTGAGGAAATGGGTTTCAATGAACATGTTGAACCACGTATGAGGGTTTTGAAGTTGTTATGGTGTCACTTTACATTTACGCCAGCAACAGCAGGAACTAGACTGGGGAGAAGGCTTTTATTTTATCATGCCTTTTCAATTCCGTCAACCTCAGTACTTGTTCTTTGAAAGCGACTGCTGCCCACACACTGTGCTGTTTGCTTTGGCGAAAGAGATGAAAAAAACCCAACACATTAATTCAAAAAAAATAACAAGTTATCCCTTAAAGCGTTGATGATGAATTCAGTGTCGGGCTCAGCCAACATCTCTGGTGGATAGGTGGATGTACCGTATGCAGTCAAAATATTTAGCCCGTAGTGTTTTAGAAGCAGTACACTTCTCAAATTATCTGAGAGATAATACTGAAAGAGACAAGTACTGAAAGATTTGTCTCCCACATACTGCACAGTGCATATGGTACCAATTGAACAGTTTTCAGAATAGGAAGAGGGAACTGCATTATCACTGGTTCTAGTGTGGTAGTTGCCATGGAGACGAGTGTAGGTGGTGTACTGTGCTGTACTCTGTGCTGTACTCCTTCCCTTGTCCTCTCCCCTCTTCTGTTGCCCACCCTCTCTGTTCTGCATTCTGCAACATCCGCGCAACTTTCATTCCTTCATATTTACTCAAATCTTTCTGCTGGGTTTGTATCCTGCCTGGATTTTTCATCGTCGCGTCAAGCTGTTTCTGCAGTTTGAACCACACACTTGCATTAAATGCACAGCCTGCAATTAAAAAAGGCAACAGACACTGACGGAAAGTTTAATTGGGTTGAGAGCATTTAAGGCTCGACTCTTTGGATTCAAAAGGTTTACACGAGTATCATTTCCTCTTCCTCAAGTTTTGTTTGACATTATAGCTAAGGCTAGTTTAGCATTTTCTTTATATTCTAGGACTGATGACCTTTTTGTTGAGATCCCTCAAATGTCTTTATTGCATAAAGTAGCTTCTTGCTGATCATCCAAGTTTTTGTATATGCTTTGTCAATCTCTTCTTTTTGCAGACCTGCTATTCTTTTGTCAGTTTCCATGGAGATGTGTGTGTGTGTGTGTGTGTGTGTGTGCGCGCGCGTGTGTGTGTGCACATGTGAGTGAGTGTGGATATGTCATTTCCAGTTGATATTTTTGGTGTATTTTTGAATACTGTATGTGCCATCCAGTGTCCCAAGTCAGGCTTTGACATTCAGTAACATCACTGATGTTGGCTGTTCTGGGTAGGGGAGAAGCCGTGTTTTTGTTCAGTGGAGCTGGATTACAGTTTAAATCCCAATAAAATGATCATAGTAAAGCCTGAACAAACGTCTATACCAGGGGGGATAAAAGACTGTGCAGTAACTCTAGTGTAACCGACATTTTACAAGTGTAAAGTACAGCCATGTCACAGTCTATGAACATGAAAACAAACAAATGTTAATCTGTTTCATGTTAAGGCATAAAACAAAAGAAATTGAAGGCAGTACATCCCCTTTTGTTTGTGTATTATTTACAGATCCAACCTTTAATGATTCATTCAAAGGATTATTACCATTTAGGAAAAAGGTCATCATTCCTCAGGTCTACGTTTTCTAACATTTTTGTCCACAATTTACGACCACCCTCATGTTTGATATACAGCGGATTAAAAAAAAACCTTCGTGAGGGATTTATGTAACGCTTTCTTTATGTATGCCCACGAAATGATCTATGATACATTCAGGATTTAACAATTAGCAATACACATTTATGTAATGTGTTTACATAGCAGGTATCAAAATAAAAATGCTTTGAAGCAGAACAATTGCTGGTGCCTCCACACTTCTGCACCTATGGACAGTGTTTGTTGGACTGTCTGGCATTATTTCAATGAAATAAAACGGATTACAGACTATTAAAATACAATGAGTCACCCACAGACTTTGATTCCTCCTGTGTATGGGCTGTTGGGTTTCCTTTAACCACAAAAAAAACATTGCTGAGCACCTTTTTAAAGGATATGTTCACGTTTCTTCAAGTCTGTCTTAAAACTCACTCTGCTCTCTACTCACATGCCCATATGGGCATTGAAAAAATGCATTGGTTTGTAAGAACCAGGCCCTCATTGTAAGAAATGAGGGCCAGTCCTCATCAAAAAGTTTATAAAGTGTCTTCTAAAATTCAGCCAAAGCTCATACGAGTGTCAGAGAGTCACATCAAGTGTTCATCTTACAGCCTTTTAGTACAAAATTGCCTATCACAAATGACACGTTTCATACTAAAGACGGTAACATCAGGAAAAAATAACCTGCTTCATTTGGCGAACGCAGACTGCTGAACGCTCATATTGGCTCACATTAACTCCACTGCTTTTATTCATGATGAGGATCAGTTGTCATGGGGAGCACTACGGTTGCATAATTTCTTCTGCGGCTCTGGTGGGAGCTTTCCATAGCTTGAGAAATTAACGCTGGTGATGCCATATTGATGTCATCGGGGTTATCTCAATTTGGCCATGTAGAGAAAGCCTGACATGAAGTTTAAAGGATGTGGGCGTTTACCAGACAGGGGATGTCTAAGCAAAGATGCTATCGAGTTGCATAATGGGAGACGTAGGATACAGTTGCTTTTGGACCTTAAAGCCGCAGTCAGACCAGCTTTAGCTTTTATCTCAGTCCCCCTCAGTCCCAGGAAAAAAAAGTGAACTTCTGCAGCAGTGCAGCGCAACGTCACCGGGCAGGGCGCTGCATTGGCCAATCAGAGACATGCAAACGCACATTTCTGATGGATTACTTTGTAACGTGAGCGCTGCATTTCTACTGTTCACCTCGCCATCACTGCGACAAAAGAGAAGATAGCTGCTTCCTTCAAACTCACAGATCTGTTACTCGAACTGGACTTGATTGTATTTCATGTCTCACTGGTACCTGAAGCAACGTCCCCCCCCCACCAGTGTAGTCCCTTGTGTTGTTTAACGCAGGACTGATTTCAGTCTGAACGCCCACTAAAAGCCTGGATATTTCTGTCTCTGGTGTTTCGATTTTGATTTTTGAGAAATGTCTACTATGGCCAGTAACTCTTTCAATAATGTATATGTGCATAATGATTATTGGATTAAGATAACCTTGAAAAACATCTGAACCCTGAACATTTGATTTGAATGAACTTGTCCCTCTGCTACATGTAAATCAGGTCTATCCATGGCTGAGTTAGTCTCTTTGGGGCATTATTCCTATGCAGAAATATTACAAACGAATTTAGGAAAATGCATCATGTTAGCACTGAAATAATAAAGATCTTAAAACTAGACTCTGATGCTCTTAGGGGCCTCAACATCGGGCACTGAAGCAGGGGCCCTCATCATGTTGGCTGCGCTTTAGTGGTATTATATTCCAAAGCAAAGTTACAATTAAGTTTCCACATTTCTGCACGGTGAATTTGGGGCTTTTTTTGAGGCCTCTGGGGATCTTGTTACCAGAAATCTGTAGTGCCAACTAGCTGACAGAGAGAAAGCTGTCTTTGTCAACTTTCCCACTTGTATCCAACAGGCTGCACTGCCTAATTATAACGTTGTTTACATGACATATTAATATTCTAAGTATGTTCTGAAGGGTCCCAAAGCTACGAACAAATAATCCAAAAAAAAAAGCATCACATTCCCACCTAATGGGGGAGCCTCATGAAAAGCGCAGCATCCCTTCGTTGAGGGGGAGAGACATGAAGCGTCACGCTGCATGTTCAAGAGGTAACTTCAATGAACTTCGGTGACCTCTGTCCCACCGCGGTGGTCACCGGGCGCAGCGGGCGGCCCGGCGGCCGTCATCGCTTTATTTTCGGCGGTTACAAACTCCAGAGACGGTGCAGCGCGGGGCGGACTCGCCTGCCTTTTGGAGGCGTTGGTTTCTGTTTCTGTCTATCTTGCGCACTATCTCCGCCCTCACAGGAGAGACTTCTCCGTTTTCCGAGCACCTTTTTTTTTTCTCCCTCTCCCCCCCCCCCCACGCACCGCCGCTAGATCAGAATTAGGTGTGACGGACTGCAAGAGCCCAAAGGACACCGCGTCAATTTGGCACCGGATTCCCCCCCCCAACCCCCTTTTCTCGCTCTCTCGTTACGAATTTGTGGATTACGGGGACGTCGTTATGCCGGGCACTGTGAACTACAGACGCTGTCCGAGATTAAATCACCCGGTTTGCTAGAAGCAAAGGAGCACATCAACCCCCCCCCTCTCGTGCACGAATCAGACGCTGCCGCACATCGTCGGGATCTCGCCTGTAAACACCTCTGGGATGTTTGCGTTTTTTCTACGCTTCTCGTGGTTGTAGTGCAGCGTGCTGCCCGGGAGTTGGCACAGCCCACCTGGATACAATGATCCTCATTGTGGCGTCAGGACTCGGCACCGTTCGCGTGCAGCGTGCGGGGCTTGCGGCCACGCAGAATCCGCGTTGTGTCGTTCGTCTCAGCGGAGCGTTTTAAATGCAAGTTCAAGTGACAGATGATGAGGCACTAATTGGCTCTGTGGATCGTCAGACCGAACGCGCTCATATTGGTCCCAGATAATAAAGCGACGCAGCGGCTGTTTGAAGTCACATGTGCCCAGAACAAACAACTAAGATGACAAGAACCGTCCTCAGAGGAGATTCTCTTTATTACCGAGGAAGCTGCATTGGGATCACATCTCAGTTCCTGGATTGCAATCGAGTTGGAGGACAGGGAGCCGAGAAGGAAGCGAGGGAGGAGAAGCAGAGGAGAGCTGCTGAGCTGCACAACAGAGCCACTGCTGATAGGCAAGCTTTGGCCTCAGTGATGGACTGAGCTGAAGGTGACGGGACCTCCTGTGACGGCCAGCTTCACTGCTTCCCTCAAAAAGGCCCTCACACTTGGCAAAAGGCATGCACGGACACACTGCAGCATAGGCGAGGACAGGAGGGAGCTGCCCACGTTGGAACACAACAAAATTGGCCCCAATGGTTGAAATACAACACGCTCTCAAAGAGGACAACACTGGCCTTTCATTTGGAAACCGTCTCTCAGGTCTGCACAAACTGATTCTACCTTTGTCCCCAAAAGCAAGCAAACCTGGAACCTCAGCCCCTTCCCAAGTGCCCTGGAAACCCGCCGGATTCAGCCTGCACCCACGGATGTAACTAAGCCGTCAAGATTTCGTCACCAGGAAGTCCTGTGATATTGGGTGAGTGCTGTACACACGTAGGGGGTCAAAAAGTAAAGTGACACACACAAATGTGATCGGCTCCATCACAGTGAAGTGTTAGTGGCAGCTGGCCCAGAGAAGGCTCACTTATCGAGGTGCTTAACCTGCTCGTCCACCGGCCAGCTCGAGTATTTTTCTACAACACAGGCAGGGGAGTCTGTACCAGCTGTTGATACCACTGTGAAACTCATCAGCGTTGCTCAGGTGTCCAGCTTCAGTATCTTGGTGCATGCCGAATGACCTCTGACAGCACAGGGATGAGTTCAGTGAAAGTGGGACATCAACACACAGGTCGAGAATTTTTAAGATTCGCCTAATGATTTTGCAAAAAACCCGGCGACCTATGAAACACGTCTTTCCTGTTAAAATGTCAGTACGTTTTCCAGTTTATTTTGGAGACATCCTCCTCAAAATGTGTAGGCTGTATAGGGAATTTGGCACATGAGCAAAATGAGCCACTGTTTGGATTTGCTTGCTGTACCGGAAGGCCACCCCCCTTCCCTCTAGCATTGGCCTGATGGACGCTTGATAAGACAATTTATGGATGGTTTCCACGTATGAAGTTCTGATTAGGCACCATGTTCTTTGCAGGATATGAGGCCTTAAGTATCACGTGCATGAAATGTGTTTTGTGTCACTAAATGTATGTTTTAGATAATTAATTTGTATGTATCCAGTTTTCTGGCATATAAAGTGCCACCCATTTGCATTTAAAACTCACATTTTAACTACGTTTCTTGCATAAAATCTCTGCTAATTGGCACAAAACAATGCTTTCATGAAGTGTTACTTGTGTAAAACTGCTAGTCATGTGTCACAATGCAAGATGCATTGTCTATACATAATGATGGAATATGACATTTCCTAAAAAATCATAGCACAAAACGCAACACATGACATCTGGTGCCCCACACGGGGTGGAATATTATTTATTCATATAATTTATTAGCAAGAGACTGTTAGATTAGGCCCCTGCAAAGTCCCCCAAAAGGTGAAGTCGGTGTAAGGAGGTGGTTGATTGGCACTCAGCTTGTGTAAAGCTTTGCCATTTTGCTGTAATTTCACTGATACCTGTTTGCTAATTAGCTGTCTCTGGCACATTGAACACCTGTGCAGACTACAGGGGGCGGTTCTAAGAGCTGGGATATGCAAATGAGATATTAGGAGCTCATTTTAATGTAGAAAATTCTTTTAACTTTCTCATTTGTTTACCCTGAGAAGGCTTGGTTCAATGTACAAATACAGAGTTGGTGCGAGTACATCTGTGTTATGCTCAAAATAACATTTTCCAACAAGTGTCCCGCTTTCACTGGACGTTTTGGGTGTATTTTGGACGAATAGATGAAAAATCAAGATGCGCTTGTGTGGATTTTTCTTCTGTGACCGTTTTCCTCCATCTCTGCTGGCAAAGCCAGATGTACTTGCTGTTTGGACACTGTAACGTAGCACAGGTATGACTGTCTGTATTATATTACACTGCAGGCTCTTGCATACAGTTCCCCGCCTTCACAAGAAAAACCCCCATCATGCAGTGGAGAGCGAAGAGCTTCAGTTAATGAAATGTCTGATGCTGCACACTTGATAGAACAAGATAAGTCCGACTCACTCTGACTCATTGCCCCTCGCCGGATTCCCTCGCCCTCCTCCATATGAAATGCCTATAAAATAAGAGCTATCTCATCATGGGATTATTTTCTTAATTTAGCTGAACTAGAAAGGCGAGAGTCATGGATGCCTATTATCTCTCTTGGTTGTTCCTCGTGAACTGTTGAGAATCTGGACTTCTTGCCACTCGGCCACAGTTGTCAGCTTGGGAGCCTGACAGCCGGCAAATAGCTGATTCTACTCCAACACAGAGTTTCCGTCATAATTCTGCTGCTCTTCAGCCATCTTCAGTGCGATGCATGGAAGGGGGCTTTTTCTCCCTGCCAAGGACAGAAAGGGCTTTGTCAATCTGTTTGAATGTTCTCTAAATCAAAAAAGAGTAGGGACTGTCCTGCAATCTTCTCATCGTTTCCTCTTTTGTCTTTCTTTTTGCCTCCGGCCATGGATTTCTTTGCCATCCACATTTTTTTACAGCAACCCAACAGAGGTTAAAAACTGTATTTTTTTATCTTTTTTACCCTTGTGGTAATTCTTTTCCATCCTGAGCCAGTCTAATAACGTACTACCTCGTAACACTCATCTGATTTCTCTTCCAGAACTGTTAACAAACCTCCTTATATCCTCCTCCTCCTTAATCTGTTCCTACACTCGAGTTAGCCACCCCAGAGTTCTCATCAGCCTAACTAGTTAGCATCTCATACAGCTGAGACCAAGTTATTTTTAAGGTAAATGGATGTCACGAGCGGGACAGTCTCTACTGAAGCCGTTTTTTGAGAGCATAATCAAATGTGTTGAATGTTTTCCAAATTTGTGAAAGTTGAAACGTATATTGGCTGTTTTATGACTGTTTTTCCCACCTTTCTTCCTGAAATTCCAATCAGCGAAGAAGGAATAGAAAACATGGGGATTAAAGCACTGATGTGTCGGTAGGAATGCTTATCAATTAATCATAATAGCTTGTGGTTAAGCAGCATCATGAGATTTAGCCTACAAGGCTATAAAGGGCAGCTATGTTGTGTTGAATGTTGCTGTTATTACAAGTGTGTGTGTGTTTATAATTTACTGTGCTCTGCAGTTTTTCCTGTTTCTCTATATGGTGAGTTAAAATAAGAAGTAAACGGTAAAGCTGCACCACTTTGTTTAGTAACAATCTGATTTGCTTCAAGACAAACACATTTTTGAGTGTGTTCACATACTCTGCAGTAGCCCCAGATTGTGCCTCATGTATTATTATTATTATTATTATTGCATTTGAGTCAACAGCTAAAAATGTATTTTTCTGAAAGATTAATCCCTGATGATCTTTAAGACAGTCCAGAGGGTCATCCAAACTGTTTTTTCAGGTATTTCCAGAATCCTCAAACTCTTCTAACCATTTTAGATGAAAACATATTTCGCCTGCTCATGCACATTAACCCGTATCTTTCTTGCGTTGTACAAAAGAAGTCTTTGCCATTGATGTTGTAATGAGTATTGGTCCATCAATCTTAAAAACTAAAAAAGGCAACTTTACTTGTGTCTGTGCCATATAGCTGCATGGACACATCTTCAAAGACGTGGCTGCCGCATCAGAGTCAGTTTGGGTTGGTTGGTCAAGCGGAGGTTTGCTGTGGCGGACCAGGAGTTTTAACCCCAAGTGAGTCAGTTTAGCCCCACACTGGTGGAAGTCTACTTTTCACTACTGTCAACTGTCCCTAACCTTTACAGCCTCTTCTCCAGTCTGTCATGGTCCAATAAGATTTTTCTCTGTTATATGTTTTTATATGTTCCCCTTCAATCTGCTGTTTTCTCTGAAATTCATTGACACCACTTTCACCAATAGTTAATGGAAGGTTTTACATACACTCCAGCCTCAGCTGCACTATTCTGCTCTTTTTCCTCTGCCATGGCTTTCCAGTTCCTTTCAGCACTATGAAGCTTCACAAAAGTACCACAATATATTGAGGATTTTTTTACCACTCAATCCTCCGCCGGAGCATCACTCACCCTCTGAGCCCTGCTTTGTCACACTCCCAGAGTTTTATTTTGACATCCTCTAGGTTTGATAGCGTCATTTGCCTTTTACTCCGGCTTTGATACACTCAGTCTCCCTCCTCTGTATGCTCGCTTTACGTCCCCAGATGAAAGCAGCCATTTCTGCGCCCTCCAGGGGCAGGAAGAAAAATAATTTTCTGTTTAGTTAGCGCTGCATGCAAAGCACTCAAACATTAAGACCTACCCAGGAATGTTTTGAAGTCTTAGGAGAAAACTTAACAAGAGGCGGTTCATATTGTAGGGGAATTCTTAGTTGAGAATCACCTCATTTACACCTGTATTTATACCTGCTGAGATAATACAGAAGTAGCCCAGTACAGTCCGCGTTAAGAGCTTCAAATTGCTGCTTGATCTCGGATCTCAAAATTTTCAGCTGTTTAAATTTGGGTCTGCTCATTTACAAGCACAACACACAATAAGGCTTCTAAATACATTAGTAAAAATGAAGGTAGTTTGATGGAGAGCAGTGCACAAGCTGCGAACATGTTCCTATGGTAACTAGGCCTCCCCTTGGCTAACTCGCGCACACACAGGCAGAGGGACAGGCAGGAGAGAGACGGGAATGCTGGAAATCACACGTGATGGAGAGCAACTTCACATTGTTTATTTAGGTTTTTATGCATTTCCTCCACTTCAAGGGTATTCACATTTGATGTTTTTATTTGTTTTTTTTGCACTTGAAAAATCATGGTTACGTTGCAGAATGTTGGAAGTCGCTTTCTTTCTGCTCCTCCAAATATATTTGCCGTTTTTCAAGCAGATCTCAGGTTCTCTCCCTTGGCTCCTTCGCGCCCACACTGCCCCTGCCTCCTCAACCCCTCCACCCACCTCCGCTTTCAAATCCTGCAGCTCTTTACATTTACTTCATTACAGTGCTCTTTCTAAACATAGCACCGGAGTGGTTCTGACCACAGCCAGAAGTGTCACTTTTTGCTCAACCTATTTTAGCATTAACCCAATAGCTGAAAAAAGCTGACTTTACTGTATTAAACAATAGCCCTGGTGTTAATTCACCTTGCATTTTAAAAGTACCAAGCATCTCGAGATTAATCCATCAATCAGCTGCTCTCTTAAATGTGCTCATCATCTCCAATGTCATTCTGCGTTTTGTAAATCACTGCTCACACATAAACCGTGTCAAACCTCCTGGGGCGATGCTGCCAGGCTTGTCAAAGAGCCACAAGGTTGATACAGCGAGGAGTTGCTTCTGTCAGTCATGCAGGCTGATTGTTTGGACAGGGAGCTGTTAATGAATGGTCATAAGTTTCTGCACACATTTGTACGGTCTGTGTTTTTTTTATTTTTTAACAGCTGTGATACAGCGATGAATTTATAATGGCAGATAAACCACCTTTGACCCTGTGTACTTTGGCAGTTATTTTCTTAAACAAGCACTTTTAGAGACAAGTGTTGGCTTAAAGAGTCGGTTCACCCAAATTAAAACATATACATATTTTCTAACTTGTCCCTTGGGCTATCTATTCAAGTTTTTGATCATTTAAAGAGTGTCCACTTTATAATATAAAGTGTTCTAATCCAGCATGCAGGACATAATTACTAGATTATTCCTTGGAAGACACCAGCATCAATTGATGGTATAATAAAGTGACTCTACATATAATTAACTAAATCAAGGAAAGCTCTTTAAGCACCACTAAAACATTTTATTTTCATCTCCATTGTATTGTGACAGGATATCTTAAAACCTGGGCACATAAAGTATTTTGGGTAACATACATATTATAAAGTTGCATAAATTAATTTGGGTAAGGGGTGGTAATGTCACACCAGTGCTGTCCGCAGAAGATTTTGTGCTGACTGTGGAATAATAAAAGTTTGCATATAGTAGTGATTTCTGAAGCCGAAATCCGTATTTGAGAGTTTAAAGTATTGATAATGTAATTGGCAATATTTATTTGTGTACATGCACATGTAGCTTAAAAAATTTTGATAAGCAGAAGATTCCCTGCACGGGACATTTTACAGTTGGAAAATAAACTTGCTTCTAAATAACCTCAAACATCATACCTTTGGTATTGCTGTGCCACAATTTCTTGCTGCTTATTGGTCATCATGTACGTCGATACCGACATACCTCTGATTTGCCAAAGATATTAGCCAGCCAATCAATCACAATTATTAAAACACATTTTTTTATTTATTAACCTCATTATAAAATGCATTCAGTTGTCTAGAATTGTATAGACAATAGAAATTAAACAATTAAATACAAGCAGCACTAAGTTTGACCCCATTTGAAGGGATACAAAAGAGTAGAAACTATGAACTGGCAGAACACATAAGATAATATAGAACCTTATTTATTTTAGAACCTTATTTAAGTTGAAAATAGTGCAAATATTAAATATCAATAAATGTGCAAAGAATCACAAATGTACATAGTGGCAAAAATATAAACAAGGTTAGCGGTGAGGATCATAAGATGCTTCTTGGTGAGTTGCATATAGCTATATCTGTACAATATGAACTCTCAGGTGCAGCGTTAAAGTCTGAAGTAAAGGAAAGATATGCCTTTGCCTCTGCATCACGTTACTGGTTGCAGAAACTGTAATTGTGGATGTCAATTTACTTGTCCAAATGTAATAAACTTGCATTCATTTGATAACATTTTCCCCATTTTCAACCACAGTTTTTTTATGGTGGCCAGATTTAGCAGGAAGGTGAATAGCGCGCCAGATCACAACAGCATTAAATTTGGACTTGGTGTGTATACCTTGACATATTGGAAATGTCGGGAAAAATACCAAATTCCCAGCCATAATTGCCATTTGCTTATTGACATGAACGGTATTTACTAATCGGAATGTGGCAATTACGGAGACTTCCATATGACATGAACGCGACATCTGCCCCAGCAGGCCTGTCTGTGAGTCACCAGAGGATCCTTGTTGTCAGATGCTCCAGATCAGACATAATGAGATTGTGTGTGTGTGAGATCTCTTACTGGAAACACTGTCACTCCAAGACAAACTGGACTGCACCATCCCCATTGTGGACAGTCGCAATAAAGTCGAGCTCAGCCCCGACTTTCAACGTAGTGAATCGTAAGATGGAAATCGAGTAGCGCCGATAACACTGAAGAGGCCTCACGCATGTGACACAAAACAATCTGCACATGACACTGTCTCATTTAGTAGCATAAACAATTCAAATTCTCATCACGAGGGAAAATGCAAATGATGTTCAGTAAAAGCATCCAGACTGGCAGAATTACTCATTTAAAACTGCACTGTACGTTTTAAATACGTTCATACTTTTATGTCCATACCAAAAATGTATGTGGTGACTTGATATTAGGTGTTTAAATACAAGCGTAATGATTTTCTGCATTATATTTTTTTATTCAGCTGCAGTTTGAAAAGTCACCGTACTCTATAAACCACCGTGACGTCTATATATTTTGTCCTAGCTGTGTCCTCCAGATGACACAGGCATCGCTTGAGAGGACACAGTCAAACTTTAAAATAACTTTCCGAACAAATGCAACTGTGTGGGACTGTGAACAGTTTTGTAATATGTGTGAAAACCTGTTCATATTGAATCTTGAGCCTTTTCTTTTTGATAAAGTGCATCTGCTAGCCAAAAAAACAGGGATGCACAGATCCAACTTTTCTCTTCAGATACTGATTCTGACACCTCTACTCTGTTTTCAGTGTTTTCTTTTCTCGCAAATTTAAAATCCATATTCATCACTGCTTACAATGTTTTCGGATCATTTTCAGCCATGCTAGCTCTGTGGATGGCAGTTGGTCTGTCACTCCACCAACACTTGGACTGAAATATCGCAACGGCTATTGCTGTATATGGAGCGATATTTTTTTATTATTTATTTTCTATGAGGTTTGAGTATACTTTAGTCACTTTTCCACCTGCTAAGATTTTGGAGATGCAGGTTGCCATTGCTAGCAGGCTGACATTTGCATTTAGGTAGTTAATTATAGCCTAACAGAGCTGCTAGCATGTCTGCGGACTCTTGTTGAACACTAATAGCACTATGGAGCAGGTTGCATATAAATCAATCCTGTGGAAAAAGTTTCATGATTTAATTCCATTTATTTAAAAAAATCAAATACCAAAAAAGTTTCTTAATGTGTATTAATAGAGAGATATATGCTAAAGGTTGAGTATGTTTCTCCAACACCCACTCGCAGTCTTCCTCTTTCTGTCTTCCTCTCCCTCTGTATCGCAGTTAGCTAGAGGCTGTTTCCACCCACACACACTATCCTGACAGCAATTTACATTCAGAATAGCCCATGTGAACATATCCATGTGTTCTACTATCTCACGTTTACTTGGAGCACCACATGATACAGGTGAAATTGGAAATAAGCTAAATATTCCTCTGCGGGGTCATTCAATCAATTCGATGTAGCTGTGCCTCTGAGAAGTGTCAGGATTCAGCCCCACATGAGACACAAGAGAAACTGAAATGTTTCCTTCAGTCCAGGAAGATTCCTCTTGTGGGCACACGATGGGTCTGATCAGTTCACTCGCGTGTGTGTTACCAGAAACACAGTGTTGTGCAGCATGTTACTTAGTGTTTTTCATCATCTTTATTGTGCAGTTGTGTGCCAATTTCTTCTACAGTTCAAGTAGAAGCACTTGGAGTTGTTTCCATGGATACCAAACAATTAGCTGGGATTCAGAATAGAACCTGGAGAGTAGCCTATTTGCAGGCTTTGAGAGCGAGTAAATCTTAAGATGACAGTGTCTTGTTTCTCTGTTGGAAAAACATCTCCTTTTGATTAATGGGTAATTCCTAAAAATAAAATAAACAAAAATTGCTCCAGCAGACTAATTACAGACAAAAATAGAAGAGCAGAATGAATGAGACCAACCTATGGATGAGTTCGTGACATTTTATGCTGCACTTGAATGATAAAATGTATGATGGGTGGTTTTTATTACACAACCTGCTTTAGAAAAGCATAAAATCCAAACAATATATGAATATAAAATAGAACATGGCTTTATTTTACAACCAAGGCTAAAAAATCATCTTTGGCTTCAAGTAAGCGCCACGTTTAACCTTTAGACATGTTTCATTCCTCCTTGTGTTGCTGTCATTATTATAAACCCTGAACTGTTTAGCTTGAAATTGGTAGGATCATGTGAACTTACCGTTTTTCACACTGATCAAAGAGGTAATTTAAGAGCTATTTCTGTAACTTGACTTACAACACCTCGTGAAGCAGCATAAATCTCATCCACCCGTGTCACTATTTTTATGTCGCTATTTTTCAGCGATGTACCTAATTAGCTAACGTGCAACGTAGGAAGATGACCTCCCCATTCTTTATCACACATGGGAGAAGTTTGCGTCTGCCAGAAAGCCTTTAGGAAGTCGGGTGATGTTGTATAAAGATGCAGCAAGGAGGTTGGGATGGATTAGCGGGTCAAAGACTGGACAGAAGATTGGTGTTTGTGCCCTGTGTGAAACAGGCCTTCATCAGATCTGATTCCCTACATATATCTGTCTATACTTTTATAGATCCACCGCCATGTTCCAGAGTTTGCACAAGCCCAAAGTCAGACAAATAAGGTTCAAGATGACTCATTGCAGCATGTTACTTCTTTCCACTATATGGGAATCCAATATAGTTTTCACATCAGGTTCTGCGTCATACTCCACTGGCCTTGGATGCACGTTTTCCAGCAGGAGTGTGATGAATGGCGTCATTCACACCGTCACAGTGTTGATGTTTGTGTTTTTTGGAGGCTGTAGCTGTCTGTCCTTGTTGCTGAGCTTCACTTACACCTGCTATCCTGCATTGTTGATGTGCTTTTAGCTAGTTTGTGATTATTATGCTTGTCATGTTTCTTCTAATGCCATTTCTCTTTCTATTTGTGCCCAAAACAGCTCCAAGCTAATAACACACACTATGAATAAGATAATGTCCCTCTTAACTGATTTGAAAATGACCTGTGTATGCCCTCAAAGCGTGCAACATATTGTATATTTTAGTGGTAATGTAACAATAACATCAAGAAATATTACTTTAACTTACAACGAAAATAATACAACAGTTCAAGTTATATTATGATTCAACATTATAATTACACGATCTGGTAAGCGGTTATACCCTTTATGAAGTCATCATGCAATATTGTACTAATGCACAATGTTTCATTCCTTTTGTGACCGACTCGGTTCATGTCATTTTGTTATTACATCATCAAATTTCTGTAATATTGTTCATAGCTTCATGTTGTTTTTTAAAAGCTCACGAGAGTGTCAAAGCACTTTATAAGCCAACACACAGTTAACTGTGATTCAGATTCAATATGACTCTGTAGCTGCTTGTATATTTTGTGCTATCTTGACTTTTCTCAACGCTTCTCTTGTGTTGGTGCAAAATGTATTTGGGTGAGCGCAAAACGTTCTTCATTTGTTGTCTGATTCCATACAATTTTCTGATTCTTGACTGCCAAAGTAGGTGTTGATCCATTTGACATTAAATTGTCAGTCGTTGAATGCATTGTGTAATCGCTACCTAACGTAGATGAGCACATGCACCCAAAATGTGATGGAAATTTTCTCAGCAACAGCCCTACAGCAATATGATACATTTAAATGGCTATATCTCAGCAGCCAATTACTGTGACTCACTGACAGTTTGTACAGTTTATTGTCAAAATCCTAATATTCCCCGCATTTTGGTATAAAATCAACATGGTCTTTCACTTTATGTATTTTGATGCTGTATCTGGATGCAGGAAAAAAACAATCGTTTTATATTAATTTGAATAATACATTTGCACCTGTATTTGTTGACTTGGTATAATGACTTGATGTCTGTTATTTATTAAACTTTTTTTTTCTGCACTCTTTTATAATAGACCAATCTCGCAGGGCAAGTTTTGCCTCTGTTAGACAGTCAAGCATGGAGACCCCTCCCAATGCCACCCCACAGCCCTTCAGGCAGCCGGTGAGTACAGGCATATTTTTTTTATTAGAATTTTTTCTAACAGTTGGGAAGTGTTTTGACTACACTCTTGTGAACTGTATTTGTTTCTATCTTCCCTTGTCGAATCTTCAGAGTTTTCTCAATAGAAGGTTGAAGGGTTCAATCAAGAGGGCCAAAAGTCAGCCCAAACTGGACCGAACGAGCAGCTTCAGACAAATGATTTTGCCCCGGTTTCGTAGTGCTGACCAAGAGCGGTAAGTAATCTTTGCTCTATTGTATAAAGCATTCATATATATTAAGGCAATTCCAACTGTTTTCTAATTCAGTGTCACATGGGCTTTGGAGCCTGTCCCAGCATGCTTTGGGCAAGAGCCTGGAAAACGTCATGGACAGGTTGCCAGTATATCGCAGTTCTAATAAATATATTCCTACCTATGAGTGATTTAGTGTTTGCCTGATATACATGCCATGAAAGGCTGGAGAGACCATAGTTGCAGATAATCACACATTTCCTTGTGATTAGAACATTTTTTAAATTTGCTTTGTTTTCTTGTTATTGAGAAATAATAATTTATCTCAGAGCAAATTGTCATGGGCAGTAGCTTCAAATGCATTCTGATGTGGTAATGCTCTACAATTGGTAGACATAATAACACATTCCTGTTACATGTATATTAAGGTGGAGTCACAAGAAACATGGGAAGAAAGGGAGAGGCATGACATGCAGCAAATGTTGGAATCAAGTCAGGAAACGGTGCGTCTTAACCACTAGGATGTCCCTCCGTGAACCTTTTGTACTGTGAGGTGGTAGTGTTAACCACTGAGCCACAGGTTTGCCCCACAGCCATCACAAAGATGACATACACAGCACATGCAACGTTAATAAACTATGCACTTAAACCCAAGAACTTTAAGCTTTGGACACTACTTAACCATCATCAGTCCAATCAGCTCTTGTTTGGCTGGTTGACATGCCACTTTGTGCTCTGGTTGTTACTTTACTGGGTTTGCTGTGACTACATTGTGCTAGAATTGCTTCTGCATGGAAACCTTTCGCTTTTGTTGCTGAAGGCTACTTTTTGAGCTGCAACTAGAACATTGCTTACCTCAATACCTAGCTTCAAGGTTTCCTCTTTTTATATACTGTGCAATTATAGTGTATAGTGCGTGTAATTATAGTGCACTGTATTAAAGCAGAACAACGTTGCCATTGTTGATGATGTTTGACAATTGTTATGTTCTTATTGTTTTGTGAAATTACCCTGTTTTGTATAACGTATACAATATATTTGGCTCTAGGAAGGACAATCTGTTGGGGAGCCTGTCGGTTAGATACTTTGGAAACTGTTTAAAGCAAGACTAAGTAACATTGGAAAGAAGAAATAGCACATTCTTCCTTTTTATAAATAAAATGCTGAATTCATAAGAAAATTATGGTGGCTAATCTTAGCATTTGATATTTGCTCTGTCAGGTCACCTAATGATGGTGTCCTTAAAGTCACAGAGAAATGGAAGTTAGAGCGTCTGTATCTGCAGTAACGTGTGTGGATGGGGTTTGGCCCATGGTAGGGATTTAAATGAAATCCTTTTTAGATGTTATCGGATTGCTTATACTGTACATGGGTGTGGCTTAGAGAATACAGCTGGATATGTAGCTCCACCCACCTCTCCCTCACCTGCCAGTAGGAGGAGGATGATGATCAGGGTTAATTATAGTTGGACCTCAATCACATTCTTCACATTCTTCACATTCTTCTTCTCCCTGGGGTGGGTTGGATGCTTAATTACACATGTCATCATAAAGTGTATCAGCCTATGGTGAACATTCCTGACAATAAATTAATTTCACTCAATACATTTGTGGTTTGGAGTCGGTGTGCAGGTATTAATCTTTTCTAAATTTTCTCATATCATGAATGTTATTTTGGTAACATCTCAATTTCAAAAAAAGTCTGTTGGACATCCTAGTAAGAATGCATGAATATAAAGCATACCAACATATTTATCATGTCGGTGTGATTTCTGTTATCTGATCGTGCTTTATATTCTGACTTGAGGTCACACCTCGGAGGATTCTGGCTATCATTGTGTTAAAGATTTTATGCAGTCCTCACATAATCCAGTCACGACGCACATATGGGAAATGTAAAGATGTAGAGAGGGTTGAGGCAGAAAGTAAAAATGTAATGCTGACAGTACACTTTCCTCCTGCCACAGGCGACGCACAATAGACATTTTTAGGGCAGGAATGGATGTCCGATGCTCAGAGATGTGAAATGTGTCGTTTAGCAAGGGATGTAAATATCCTTTATTCTAAAATGCAGGTTGGGCGCCAATGCAGAAGCCCAGTTCAAATGTTAAAATTAATTATATATTAACCCAAGGGGTTCTGTGGAGGCAGCGCTGAAGGAGGTGGTGGGGGTAGCTTAGTGGTGCTGGGGTTAAAGGGACTTTCCCCTCTAACCACAGCCATTCTCCAGCTCCCACCGCTGCCTCAGACAGCTGCCTTCACAGCCTGCTTTGAATTCTGCCCACACACACTTAATTCACTCAGTAGTGTTAAGTTGACTTTGCTATAAACCCTCTGCGTCCAACTTCACACTCTAGCTTTCCAACGCAGCTGCTCTGCCTCTTCTGCCAAGTCGGTTTACCAAAGCATTTTTCATGCACTTCATTCTGTGATGGCACCGTCAGCTTTTCAAACTAGACGATTCGCAGCACCTCGCATCAACATTAAGTCTGGCCTTAAATTAGTGCTGTTCATTTGCTGCATAATTATGAGGTGTTATTTCAAAGATGCTGCATTTTCTTTTTTTCTTTTCCCTCATTTTCTCTCTTATGTTCAAAGGCTGCGTTAAAAGTGCAGCATGCTAGTTCCAGCTTCATAGTGCAGATAAACTGCAATTTTTTTTAGCTAGTTCTTCTTCTAAACTAGTTTCAGGAAATGTTAAAGGAATAGTTAAATGTTTTGGGAAACACGTTTGTTCGCTTCCTCACTGATCTTCCTCACAGATGAGAAATTGACACCACTGTTATATTAGTTCTCCTCTAACTCTTGGCAAAAAGAAAACAGGCGTATTCCCCAAAATGTGGAACTCTTGCTTTAACTATGTCTGTTTGCCTGCCCTGCGATTGACTGGCGACCAGTCCAGGGTGTTTCCCTGCCTCTCGCCCAATGTATGTTAGCTGGGATTGGCTCCAGGCCCCCCCCTGCGACCCTTCGGGATAAGCAGTATGGATAATGAATGAATGAATGAATGCTTTAACTATGACGCAACAAGCTAGCTCCAGCGGGACATTGTAGATAAACTCCACATTTTCAGTTTATTCTTCCTTAAATCTGGTTTCAGAAAATGTTACGGAGAATGGACACTTTTCATTTGTAAATTATATTTTTCTACCTTTGGGCGTAACCAGGCTAGCTTCCCCTGCTTCCAGCCTTTATGTTAAGCTAAGCTAAATCCCTGCTGGCTCTATAGGGCTATCAATCTTCTCATTTAAACTCTCGAAGCAAATCATGCAATATTGTTTGCCTCTGTATATTTTTTTTCAATTGGCCTGCTGACTATGCGTCGCCAGAGAGACGGCGTCGGCTCACCACTTTTCTTTTTCTTGATAGCGGTGCCCTCCTCCAAATGTTACCCTATGATCAGGCCTAATCCTCTGTGCCTTTTTTAATAACTGAGCTACAGTATTTCTGCCCCACTGAGCTGTTTCTCTTGGTTTACATTCTTCCCCATTTACACAGTAGGCGACACCAACATTGCATCGACATTTGCATTTTTAAATTCTAGTGCAGTTACAGGGAATGGAAAAGAATTGCATTTCCACCACAAATTCGACTTTGTGGGCCGTTTCCTTACATGCAGTATGAGTCACATGAGTCGAGCCAACAAACCAAACTGCAAACACCAGAACGGAAAATCTGGTGGTCTTAACTTTTCCCATAAACTCATTATAAAAGGATCAGATCTCAAAAATCATACTAAAATTGCAGGAGCGATGCACAAGGATCTCTGTGCTGCAGTGACTCATTGTTTGTTAAATGAAAACCTTTTTTTCTGATTGTTTATCTAAAGACCAATAGAATCCATATATAAAGACCAATGATTATCTGAATCCTGAAAGTAAATAAGTTTCTTCTTCTTCTCTCACCAGGACACGTTTGATGCAGAGCTTCAAAGAATCCCACTCCCATGAATCCTTACTTTCTCCTAGCAGTGCTGCGGAGGCTTTGGACCTAGTTTTGGATGAAGATGCCATAATCAAACCTGTCCACTCTAGCATTTTAGGACAAGAGTATTGCTTTGAGGTGTGTTATGTTGTGCAGCCTTTTCATTCTCCCTGCCCACCAGCCTACTAATGGACTTGTTTTCCTTAAACTCACTCCACTGTATACTTCTTTAGCCAACTAACCAATTTCATTGAATTTGCTAAAACTTGCTGCGTATGTGAAGATATCAAATCAGGTGCCACTACAACGCCACTTCTCACCTTTCTCCAAATTAGATTAATGAAGCGACCTAGTGGCTTAAGGAATTTGTGCTAAAATGATGATGAAAATTAATATTGGTTACTTGATATTCTTTGGTTCCAGCTTATCAAATGTGAAACATTTCTGTTTTCCCCTGTTTTTATAGGACTGTAAAATAATTATTGAGCTATGGACAAAAGAAGCCACTTGAAAATATTACCTTGAGCTTTGAGAAATCATGATAGGCATTTTTCACGTTTTTACAGACCAACCGATGAATTTGAAAAGCAATCAACAGATCACTTGATAGTGAAAGTAATTGTTAGTTGCAGCCTTATAAGGAATCTTCTATAACAATGAATATACTATAATACAGGTGACCACCAATTCAGGGACAAAATGTTTTGCCTGCCGTTCAGCTTCAGAGAGAGACAAGTGGATTGAAAATCTGCAACGAGCTGTCAAACCTAACAAGGTAGATACAATAGATTTTTTTCATTTTAAATTCCACTAACTCAAAATGATCTGCCTCCTGGTGGTGTTTTTATTTCATCAGCAGATCAAAGGTGTAACATTACGAACGGATGTAGATAAGGACTGTTATAATGCAGTAACAGAACTCCTCGTTCCACTTCCAGGACAACAGCAGACGGGTGGACAATGTGCTCAAGTTGTGGATCATTGAAGCTCGAGACCTTCCAGCTAAGAAACGCTACTATTGTGAGCTGTGTCTCGATGACATGCTGTACGCACGCACCACCAGCAAACCCCGGACAGACACCGTCTTCTGGGGCGAGCATTTTGAATTTAACAATTTGCCTACCATCCGTAGCCTTCGTTTGCACCTGTACAAAGAAACTGACAAAAAAAGACGCAAGGTAGCGTATCCTGTGTTGTGAACAAAATTTACTTCTGGGTCAACATCCATTTTATCGTGATGTAAATATATATTTAAAAACAAATTAATGTTTTCTTCATAATCTAGGAGAAAAGCACATATCTTGGCCTTGTCAGCATCCCCATCTCCAGCATCACGGGCCGGCAGTTTGTGGAGCAGTGGTACCCGGTGATACAGTCCAGTGTCTTGTCCAAAAGCGGTGGTGTTGGAAGTGCCAAAGTGATCAACGCCTCACTTCGTGTCAAGTCTCGCTACCAGACAATGAACATCCTCCCGATGGAGCTGTACAAGGAGTTTGCCGAGTACATTACCAACAACTACCGAACACTGTGTGCAGTGCTGGAGCCGCTGTTGAGTGTGAAAAGCAAAGAGGAGGTGGCGTTTGCTCTTGTGCACATCCTCCAAAGCACAGGGAAGACAAAGGTAAACCAAGGGGTGAAAACGTAACCTGATTGCGTGTTATTGTTCCATAAATCATTGCTGTTCTCGTCTCTCAGCCCTCTGTATCTGTAGGTTTGTTTCATCGCAATAAGGTACCACTCCCTTTCCTTTGTGTACGCTCTACTGAACTGTAAATGTGATGTTTTTGCAGGAGTTCCTGTCTGACATGGCGATGTGTGAGGTGGATCGATTCATGGACCGTGAGCACTTGATCTTTCGTGAGAACACGCTAGCAACAAAGGCTGTGGAAGAGTACCTCAAACTGATAGGTCACAGATACCTCAAGGATGCTATAGGTAAGGCTGCTGTAGATGAACTGTGTATTACTGTGTATGTAGCCTCCAGCTGACTGAATGAAAGGAGCATTTGTGTGTCAGACTAGGCGAAATTCCAGCAGAAACAACATCTGTCATGTGCCAAAAAAAGATTGTGACGTTGTTTAATGTCGAGATTGTTTGATCTTTATTTGTGATACATTTGTGCCAAATTACTCTCATTTATTGAAGCAGCAATTTAGAAAAACTAGTCCGAGGAACTATCAAAATGTCACATCAACAAACAGGAACTGTGCATTAATAACACTTCTGTGTCACAGCATCAAATGCAAATTTCTTTTATTCTCTCATGCAATGACATAAAACTAATAAGAATAGTTGCATTAGCTGTTGTAAGGCTTTTCTTGCTGTACACAATCCAGTATACTCTAATAAGACATACCAGTGATGTTTCGTGTTTTATCCCATTTATTACAAATCCTGTATATTTTACATTTATATCTTTTCAAGTTTTAATATTGACTTCCTCCAAACAGCCATTGTTTAACAAATAGGTCATTCATATTTTCAAAAACAATCATAATCATATTACACGGTACCTTAGTGACATAATATTCTTATTTTATTTCTTGTATGTGGATCTGGTTTTTATTCTCAGTCACTTCGAGAGGCACAGCATATGTAGGCTCCTGTGTCCTCCTGATCCATCTGTTGCAGTAGTTCAGGCCTGCCATATATAACGATGTATAATGAAGCGTTTTAGGAAACCTTGTGACACTGTGATCCACAACTTGCAGGTGACTTCATTCGAGCCTTATATGAGTCTGAGGAGAACTGTGAGGTGGATCCCATGCGTGTCCCGCCGTCAGTCCTCGCTGACCATCAAGCCAACCTTCGCATGTGTTGTGAGCTGTTACTCTGCAAGATTATCAACTCTCTCTGGTCAGTTTTTCCCCATTTATACCCCTTCAGAAAACTGTATGCATGTATCTGTTCTGCATATTTATTGATTGGTGCCATATAGGGTCTAAAACAGCCTGATAAATGCAACTCTCTCTCTGGCGTCCATTTTGGACCACGCCAATCACTCACCTTTCTCAGATGCCATATTTCCTGAAGGCAGCATGATTGAGCAATCGTCTCAACCTTCTTTGGGATCCAGTAATTTACGATGCCGCGCCAGTCTCTGTTCATCCTTTCCCTTCACGCCAGCAGCTGGACAACGGTCAGCTTAAATATAAGATTTAAACCTGAAAACGGACCCTAACTTATCGAATCTGAGGAAAAAATTATTTTTAATTAGGAAACTAAATGTATATAATATGATCAAAATAATTATTTTTGTTTTATTCAAAGAAATTACAGAAATTAATCAATGTTTGATTTGAAAATCAAAACAATTGCAACTTCAGAACTTAAAATTCATAGTTTGGTCAGTGTGACAAAACTATGAATTTTGAATTTTTTCATAGTTTTTCAGGGTTTAAGTTTTAAATTTTTGTTTTTCCAATTGACAACTCCCTCCCACTTGTCTCCGTAACAACAAAATGAAATCTTTCTTTTAGCATACTCTAATATGTAAGCAGAAATAACATATTTAGGACATTATTGTGTACTAGTTTGACGTTTTTTCACCGTGACGTAATCAGTATAATCATCATCATGTAAGACGGTATAAAAAATGTTTCATAAACACATTCTCTGTCCTGAGCAGGGTATGGTCCAGTTCTTTTCCGTATGCTTTAGTCTCCTGACCTTGCTGAATTTCTTTGTTTCAGCATATTTCCCCGGGAGCTGAAGGAAGTTTTTGCCTCGTGGAGAGCCAGATGTGCTGAGCGTGGAAGAGAGGATCTCGCAGACACCCTCATCAGCTCATCCCTGTTTCTTCGCTTCATGTGCCCGGCCATCATGTCCCCCTCCCTGTTCAACTTAATGCAGGAGTACCCCGCCGAACGCACGTCCCGCACTCTCACTCTCATAGCCAAGGTGATGCAGAACCTGGCCAGCTTCAACAAGTGAGTCTCTGTCATCCCCTGTCCTCTTACACCAGTTAAGGCATCTTTTGATTCAGTTCATTTTTAGATTTGTGAACGTTGACGCTTGTGCTAGGTGGGATGCACGTCACAGTAACATAATGGGAATAGAGGCTTGCAGCTTTGACTACGAGGGATATAAACTGTTACTCACCCACGGTGATATGTTATATTATTGCTGCAGGTAATCTTTAAGGTAAACTTCTATATTATCTTAGGCATATATTATATTCTGATAAAATAACATTAACTCAAGGCCCCCCCTATAGTGTTGAAAAAATTAGCCGAATTGACAGACAATTAATAACAATTCTGTTTATTAGTTTTAACAAATCCTTTTAAGATATGTATCCAAGAATAATTCAAAACATCAGCTTCTCCAGCTGATTGTTGGTATTGTCAATTGAATGTGATGTCTGGGTCTTGAACCTTTGGTCCGACAAAACAAGTATTTTGATGATTTGATTTCACTATTTTTTGACATTTTATAGACTAAATGATAAATTTAATAAAATGACAGAAAAATGACTGACTGAATAATGAAAACATTTGTTAGTTTTATCCATAGTCCACCAACTAGCTTACTCCAGAGCTTTTAACCGCATATGTCAGGAGTCAGTGGACGGCTGGTGAATGGTCAAAGAGTTCATTCACATTTGGCGCAAAAAACTTTCAAGACAGACAGAGGTTACAATCTCCCCCTCATATATACGCCCACTTGTTTTCACACAACGGAAACTGTATGCTGGGCTGTGAGATGCAGTTGAAAGCTACTAAGCTGGCCTTGAACATTATTTGGTTAAACTACTGTTCCTCAAGTGAGTGTTTACATGCACACTAGTCCCCCACTTATGATCTGGGTTTTTTGTGTTTGAGCATGTAAACATCTTTACACTGGTTGAGAAAGCTGCTGGCTTTAGCTGTAGCACTCTGTAAGAAAACAGCGATATTGCGGCATGTAAACACCTTATGCAGGTTTCCAATCATTCTGTTGTGTTGCAAGTTACACAGTAGTTAGTAAATATATGCTGAGTGTATATGTGTGACGATTAACAATGTAGTGATGGTTTAAATTCTGACATGAAAGTGAAAGTCTTGACTAGCAATGTAGAGGATCATTTTTATTACTAATAATGATTAGATGAATGTTAAATCCTGTTCATGTTCCATGTAAAATGTCGACTGTGATCAAAACCAAGATATGACAAAAAAATTGGCAAGTAATCATACTCACTCATATTGTTTTATACTCGGAATGAATATGTGCAGGACATCAAAAGTATGGAACAACTGCAAAAAAGGCAATTGCTGTCAAAATACCTTTTTATTTTTTATTCACACTGCATGACACTCCTGAACACAGATGCTTATTTTTTCCATGTTGCACAGTACAGTATGTTTCCATGTCTTCATCTTGCCATTATTGCCTCTGCAGATTTGGACCAAAGGAGGAGTACATGTATTTCATGAACGAGTTCCTGGAGATGGAGTGGGGCTCCATGCAGCAGTTTCTCTATGAGATTTCCAACATGGACGCCGGAGGAAACGCTGGAGGGTTTGAGGGCTACATTGACCTCGGCAGAGAGTTGTCCATGCTTCACAGCTTACTGTGGGAAGTCATGGGCCAGCTTAGTAAGGTAGGTGGAATAACTGGAACATTAAATATGATTTGTTTTGAAATGAGGTTCTGCAGTTTTTAACAGACACAGGATGAATGTTATAATGTAACTCCATTAAAACTTAGATGGCATTAATACTTTAATATTTAACTCATTGAAATTATACACTAGCTGTAACATAATTAAAGTTAATATTTTATGCTCAGTCCTAAATTGTTTTGTAGGTTGACAGATGTGTAACGTCATGTGTTTTTGTGTTTCATGAATGACATTTGAATATTACGACATTAATCGAGAAAAACAATTTTGTGTGAATTGGTGACATACAATCGGTATCAGTGCTGATTCCTACCCAGCGCATTGGATCAGAGCATCCCTAATTATTATAATAATGATAACATAAAATAGTAATACGGCTATTATAGGCCATTTGTGCCTAGGCACAGTCTGCCAGTGGTTCATGTTTTCTTATGCCTCCCCGTAAAGCCCACAACAGGATAATGACGTTGAACTAAAGTAGGTAATTAGTATCACCTGCTATTTTACCTCATTGTTTTCCTGTTGGT